>JAAIIK010000121.1:352111-362438 GCA_014706435.1 Silurus glanis
ACACACACACACACACACACACACACGCACACATGCACACACACACATTTAACACATTTAATGCATCGAAGGTCTTAAGATTAATGCTGGCCGATACATTGACGGTAACAATATCATGATATAATATGTCACAATATATTTTGAATTAGAAAATGATTATTATTAGAATTGGTTTGGACAAGTAAATGTTTTGTAAAAATCTTATGGCTTTCAAAAAAAAAAAAAAAGAAAAAGTATTTTGCTTGTTTTTAAATAATTTCCGCTTCATTTTCAGAGTTTACGGATACAGAAATGTCTTGAAACGGATTGAAATCTGTATTAGGGATGGTGAGATTCACCGTTTCGCAAAGTTAACGATGATTTTAAAAAGTGTACATCGGATACAAGGCATTTGTGTCAAGCACTTTATATATAAATTGTTAGTAGATGCGCTATATTTTTATTATTTCGAAATGAATATTTCTACGTGAATATGACGTTTTTCAACACTACGGAGACCGAGGCGTGACCTGAGAGTCACATAGAATACAGATTAACATGGCAGAGGTAGAGCTGTGACCACCTGCAGACAGAGCAGGAAAAGAACGTCTGCTTTTATGTAATAATTTATTTATTTATTTTTTGCACTATAAAGGCGTGTTTGTGAGAAGGCCATGCGTTAGGAGTCAGAAGGTACTTAAGTAAATGTATGATTTGCTGTCTGTCTGAAAATAAAAGCGAACTTTCTGCACCATAATGAATTGCAGATCATCATGCATCGTAATGGGGTGAATCGTATCTCATCGGTAGCTGCTTCATATGTATCGTTAATGTATTGTATCGTTGGCTATGCATCGAGATGCGAATCGTATCCGCCTCAGTTATGTAGGTGGCAGCCTAATTGGGTTGGGATTTGACTTTGTGACCTTCTAGACCAGTGACCAATGCCTTAACCACTAAGCTAGAGTTAAGTTAGAGGTCGATCAGGTAGTTGTTTAGTTCCGGGGCTGGTGGAACTCACGTCTGCCGAGTTTGACTCCAAGCTCTTTTCAAGCCTTGCAACTGAAATGTAGCTGCACAACTCGTCTTCAACTTCCACCGCAACCTACGTGCCCTTCACTGGCTTCTTGTATTTAAGTCAAAAATGGATCAGCACCCAACTACCTCAAATCACTTATCACATCCTGCACTCCATTCAACACACTCCTTTAGTCCTTCTTAAGCACGGCTTGATCGGACCCCCGATCTCTCAGGATACAAAAAAAAAAGACCAGCATCAAGACATGCATCATTCTCTGTCTTGGAACCACCAAGCTGGTGCAAACAGTTTTCCTCTGGTATCTGAGGTAGTAAATGATCGTGTTAATCCAGGTGAGTGTGGCCTAGCAATACTAATAAACACACTTGATTGACATCTCGAGAATCTCAATTCCTGATTTACTTCATTTACGAAGTGGTAGCTCAGTTGTTAAAATTGTGATCAGAAGGTTGTGAGCTCAAATTCCCAGCACCACCAGGCTGCCACTCTTAGGTCCTTGAGCAAGGCCCACTGTTCTGTATCTAATGTAAAGTTGTTTTATTCCTTAATCTGAAAAGATACACTAATACAGTGCAGTGCCAAAGTTAGTAGTTGAAGGTTAAGAACCTTCATGAGACTTGCGACTGATGAATGCAAGACATAATGGAGATTGGAGGGTTGGAGCCCAAAACTTTTCACAGTTAAACGGTAGAGATTAAGACTAGAGAAATATTTCAGATTACATTTTGCATCCTAAACTCATTAGCCAGCAACCACAGATTTAGGTTCCTTGATGCAAAGTAGAAAAATAGATGATGTCCCTCAGATGAGTGGAAAAACTTCACCATGACAACCTATCACTTATATAATTCATATGGATATGTTATCTTCTAGCTGGCATCTTCTGTGAAGCAATTTAAAGCTAAGAAACTGGCTCAAGACACTTCAAACTCCAACGGTACAACAGGACCTTCTTCCCACTGGCTCAGAACTAAGCTAAACCTCAAAAGACAATTGCAGGCTGGAAAATCCTTTAAAACCATAATTTAAGTAAAACGCGGTTGTCCTGGAGAAGGAAACGTACCGGAGTGTGTGCGCAAGTGCCCTGTGAGGGCGTCGCGGCGGCGGCAGGCGTAGCTGCAGAACGGGCACTTAAAGGGTTTCTCGCCTGTATGAAGCTTGATGTGTCGCAACAGGTTTCCTTTTTGGGTGAAGGACACACCGCACTGGTTGCACTGGAACGGACGATCACCTGCATGCAAGGAAAATAGATTTTGATTCGTGGGGACTCAAGACTGGACCTGAGAAACCACTGTGTCAACATAGTGTTAAGGGTATACACAACATGTTTGGTAGGCTAGTAGTGTAAACCTTAACCTTCCAGCCAGCCAGCCAGCCAGCCAGATAGACAGACAGATAGACAGACAGATAGACAGACAGAGAGACAGATAGACAGTTATAAGTCTATGGCTGCAAATAATATTCAGACACTGTTGTAACGGTTCAACAAGTAGAAGGTTATAAGGCTAAGGCAGTGAAAAAATGTGAAAAAGCTGAATAAACAAGTACACTAAATATATATACATGTAAATGTGAAATATTAGGCAGGATGTACAGTATATAAGGTATATTTATATAGATACACAAATTAAATATTAGTGCAGATGTTTGTAAAGCACAATATGTGTAGAAAATGAGGAGTATAAAACTTATAATATGTAATATGTACATTATACAACTGTACAGAAGTTATATACAGTGTTTATACAGTGATCTAATGGTGTAGTGTAGAGTTCAGTAGTGTGATGGTGGATGGAAAAAAGCCGGCCCTGAACCTGCTGGTTCTGGTGCGTATTTTCTTGTATCTCCTTCTTTATGGAAGGAGATTAAACAGTTCATGACTGGGATGTGAAGAGTCCTTGATGAAGCTGTGATACGATACAATACGATATGGTTCAAATTCTAAAGACAACAACTCGATATTACACTAGATCTGGAAATTCGTTTTAAAGTCTTGGAACAGCATGTGGACACGTTCTAAGGTCGGTTTACTGTTAATTCGTGAACAATGATGACGTAAAGAAGTTTTAGACTTGCAGGCAAATCACCCTGCTATCCTTGATAGTAGTTTATCTTTGAACATTTTTTAATTATATTTGACATATCAAGGCCTGGTTTGATCTTTTAAGATTTTACTCAATTTGAGGAAATGGGAGCTCAGTGGTTAAGATGTTGGACTTCTAACTAAAGGTTGTAAGTTCAAATCCCCAAACTACGAAGATGTCACTGCTGGACCATTGAGGAAGGCCTTTAACCTGCAACTTCTCAATTGTATAAATGAAATGACGGTGTAACGCTCTGGATAAAGGTGTTTGCCAAATTCTGTAAATGAATCATTTCAATTGAATCGTTTTAATTGAATCATTTCGATTGATGCGTCCTTCTTGTATTGTTAAGACCATTCCAAATGGAGTTGAATTTCAGCTGCATGATGCAAAAATCGATTTGTAACTTCGCAACATTCCTGTTATAAGAATTCAACCCTTTTAGTAGACTTTTTTCCTTGTTGCTTTATTTTAGTTTTACTTTATTTCGTTTTATTCTTATCATTGTTGGTTTCTTTCCCATCGTTAATATTGTAATTATCGGTTCATCTACAAGTAAAGAGAGTTATAAGGGACCTTTATGGGAAATGGAAAAGAATAATGGAGAGATGGATAAAAACCTAAATAAAGTTGTGGTAAAGATGGATGAAGGGAAAATTTCCAGTACATAATAAATAATACAATTAGAAGGATGTAGATTCATATTGAAAGAAGAAAATTAAAAAAAAAAGAGTGGAATGAAATGAACAACATTAATCGTGACATCAGAGAAAACTCTTATTTTGGCCATACATAACAGGAATAATACAATATTCCCAATTTTTTCCCTCACACTGTATTTTAGGAAATTGTTTTTAACTATTTTGTTGAACCATAATTAGCACAATATTCCAATACCAACATCACCAAAGTCTACAAAAGCAAATTTGAACTATAAGGACAAACGTAATGGGAGTTTTATTGTTATTAAACACAATATAGTTTTAATAAATTGATATATTTAGTACAATTTCCACCGGCATATCATAAGCTTCACTAGTTCTCTTTCATGGTGCTTTTAAATATGAAGTCTGATCAGTGTTCACTTTGGACCATAATAACCGGTTTGGTTTCTCAAATTTGACTGAAATCCAAAAAGTGAATCAAACAATAATAGTCGTTCGGGATGTGAACTCTCGTGAAACACAAACTGAGCCAAAGCACAGAGCTGTAGAACTGCATGTTTTTAAAGTATTTGTGGGTTTTGAAACGTGAATTTGAATCCGATTCAGTCGAGAAAAAAAAAAGACCAATAGGTGTGGAAATGCTCTACCGGGATATGATCAACAGGACAGCATTTTTTTTATACGATGTGGTAATGCAAGCATATTTTTGAGAAACCCAGTTAAAGGAAGTCTTGATTGCAGCAAAAAAAAAAAAAAAAAAAAAAAAAAGATCCGCTTTAGAGTTTATTAAATGAAAACACTGTTTGATGTTTAACCAAAAATTGTATTATAAAACGTTAAGGTCAAATACGACCTGGTGCTCAAACGTCTCTACATTTACTCCCTTTTTTGCTGTTATAATAAGATCGAAAGCCTGGGGTGCAATCAGAGTTCACATTCATCTCAAAGGTGTTCAATAGAGTTGGATCTCCATAGCAGGAGATCTTCCACTCCAACCCATTTAAATCTTCATGAAGGTCATGTCATCCAAACATCCAAAGACAGTTTATACCCCTGTGTGCGTCCAAGTTTGTGGTACTATTTCGGGAATTACTACATAATTTACATTTATGGCATTTGACAGATGCTTTTAAACAGAGTGAGTTTTATTTATCTCATACATACCACTGAGCAGCTCAGGGGCCCAGGAGTGGCAGCTTGGTGTGGCTGGGATTTGAACTCAAAACCTTCAGATCCAAAATCAAATGCCTTAACCATTAAGCTGTCACCTGCTAATAGTTTTGTCCATATTATGTATATAGATGGATGGATGGATGGATGGATGGATGGATGGATGGATGGACAGATGAACACTTCAGCAGCCCAAACTCCTAGCATAAACCATGTTACTTACATTTATTTTTTTACCATCAGATTTTTGGAAAATAAATCAATTGGATGGTTCTTTTCACTTGAAACATCATATTGTTCTTTCAGAGCCTATATTCCATTGGTGTTGATTGAAAGAAGAGCTAAAAAATTAATATAAAAAAAAAAATCAACAGCTTTGGATTCTTTTTATTTTTGTGGCCAGGCTGTGGACTGGACCGAGTTTCTCCGGATGTAGATATGTTCGTCTATCCCAATGTCGCTTGCTATGGCACTGTAAGGGATTTAATGTAAAACATGTGAAGCACAGATGTACATAACGAGTGTGTTGCACTGTAGTTACTGTACCGTGTGTGTGTGTGTGTGTGTGTGTGTGTGTGTGTGTGTGAGTTCTTTTAATGGTTCCACCCCTAGCTGGAAGAACATGAGATGTTGGTTTTGACTCTGAGTGCTAAACCGCTATCGAAACACATTCTCAGAATGCATCGTTGGGCTTTTATAAATAGAGTAGTGGGATGAGAAAGTGTTAGATCACAACAGCGTAGCCCCTTCTCTGTCCTTTTTTTTGCACAGCCTGGCTTACCACACAGGCTTTCCAGAGCAACCTTAAAGGTCGCTGGCTGCAGAACGCAGCAACACACACCAGGGTTTGAAAGCTCCTCTCTTCTACTGACTCCTTCTCTCAGCAAGTGAAGTGACATTTTTTACCGTTCATTATGTTTACTGCCTGATTTCGGCTTTCCCATGTAAGTCATGTTGGAAAAAAATAAACAGATCTAGATAAGATCTAAACATGTCTAGAGATGCTACTGTAAGGTTTTTTTTTTGGTTAAATTGCATTGAGAAAGCTGAAATCTGAGCCAGGATTTCTGATGAACGCAAATCAGTGCCAGATGAACCATCCAGAACAGGTTGTGGAGGATTCCAGGGACAGTGTCCCTAAGAAAACATTGGAAACCATTGAACGCTGTGCTATAGTTTTTTTTAATTGCACACATCTTACCCTGGCTGATCAACACACTCTTTGTTTGGAGAGTGGCCGATAAACGTACTCAAATCACCAATAAATGTGTAAATGTCGCTGCTGGAAACCCCGAAGGAACAATCTCGGCCTATGGGACATCCATTAGTGAAGCGGTGAAGGAAGTACGGGTTGAAAGCGAGCACAATGTACCATGGTGCACCTTTTACGATGCCAAGACCTATTTATTAAGATATCTGCAGGATTATTGACGCAGAATTTTCCACGGGCGTGTTCTAACGTCGAAGTGATTCTTGTGCTGTGGTTTCAAGTTTCACAACAGCATCGGTTTGCCTTCTTTTCTTTTTTTTGTTGTTTTTGCGTTCTGGTAAAACAGGGAACACGCAAACATAAACTGGAAACGTTCCTGTGCACAAAGCCAGATCTGCTTTAGATTAGTTGGAAGTGTGTGGAAGATTTATAGAGCTCCAACCCTATTGAACACCTTTGGTATGAATGTGAATGCTGACTGCATCCCAGGCCTCCTCACCTTCTTACCTACATCAGCACCTGACTTCACTAACACCCATGTCTCTGAATATGCACAAATCTCCACAAAATCCAGTGGAACATCGTCCCAAAAATTTATAACAGCAAATGGGAACTAAATACGAAAACAAGCCCATACAAATATTATGGTCAGGTGTTCACAAAGCTTTGTCCATGTAATGCACTCTAAGTACAAAGTTTTCTTGATATTGAAATGAACGTGGAAAGGAGACATATTGAGCAACCAGAGAACATTTAACGCGAATGCTGCTTAATTAAATGAAATGGAAACCCTGAGGGAAAAGGACCAGAAAGTGCGAGCGTCTCAGCGCTCAGTGCTCGCTGATATGGAGTGCTCGAACACTATATAAGAAGTCCATAATAGGGTCCCGGAGTGGCAGTTTTTTGCGTGGCTAAGATTTGAACTCACGACCTTTGGATCCAACATCCAAAAGTCGAAAGCTTTAGCCACTGAGCGACCACCTCCCCAAGTTTAATAACAAATGAGATATTAATATATATATCAAAAATCGAATTTAAATCATGAATTGGTATCCAAAGTCTGTAGCGTAGTGCACCAGTGTTGATTTATTCACTGATAGTGCATCAAAAAGCTTTTTGTACGTCGCTCTGGATAAGGGCGTCTGAGAAATGCCATAAATGCCAATGTAAAATACGTAGAGCGCTAATTATAACAAGGATAAGAACTTGTTTAATGGACGTTCTACACCATCGAATGCAAATATAAATGATATAAAAGGAAGATTTGCTCTTGATGAAAGGAATCTCCAGTGTCTGAGAAGAATTTGAGGTCGAGCGTTTCTCTGAACGAAGAGTTTCTTGGGAACAACCGTTTACAGCTGCTATAACATTTCCTGGACGCTGTACATTAGATGTAACTATAAATGGATAAAAAGTAGGACCTTGTTGTTGCTGTATTAAGTGCAATTAAACACTTTGGGCTGCCATACAGCATCTTTCCCTAACACACACTCACCATTAGGCAGTCGTATCCCAGAGTCAGACGGGGCCTCGACTCCTCCCCCACCGTCCTGTAGGTTGCTCGGGCTGTCAATCATGTGATCCTCTAATACCGAGCCGTCTTCTCCGCTGTGGGCCGTCTCATCTTGGCTTATGGCTTTTCTCTCTGTGTCCTCTTCAGTTCCTTCCTCCAGTTTGATCTTATGCGCTTGAATCGAAACACACGAGGGATCATTAAAATTTTAGCTTCTGATATTCTACAACGCACACACACCCACACACACACACATACACACACACACACACACACACACACACATACACATCTTCACATCTGTGGTGCTGATTTTAAAGTTCAAGTCTATCCAAGCAGGTTTTTATTCATGACTTGTGACGGCAGCGTGGGATTTGTTTCAATGTATGCTATTCACACACACACACACACACCCACACACACACACACACACACACACGGTCCACAGCAATTCACTGTGAACTGATCAGTTACTATGACAGCCAAGCCAGAAAACCTTCAAAGCAACACAGACGTCCTGATTAACCCTGATAAACAGTAACAGGAACCCGATCTCATCAGCAGAGCTCGGATTTCGCCCGATTTCTTGTGGTTAAAATCGCAAACGCGAGGTGCGTGTACTGTGACCATCATCTTACACTAACAATATAACTTTATCGCTCGACAACCAAAATAAGCAAGACATTAATTCGAAATTTCACGACGAACGTGGATAATGAGAGACGCTCCTGGATCGACATCCTGTTGTTGTTTTTGGAGCAACATTCCATTTAACCAATCATTTCATCCTACACCTACACCTCCTACTCAGCGTCCGCCTGGAACTTCACTAAAGTTCCTGTTCGGGCTTCAGTTAATAAAGCTATTGTGTAACTTAGACAGCAAAAAGTTCTTAATTAAATAAAATAAAATATAAATAAATAAATAAATAAATAAATAAATAAATAAATAAATAAATAAACAAAAAAACAAACCAATATGAATGTAAACATTTTATATATATATAATTTTATTTATTTAAAAAATCCTATCTATCTATCGATCTATCGATCTATCGATCTATCTATCTATCTATCTATCTATCTATCTATCTATCTATCTATTAAATCGTATTTAGACCTCAGCTCCACAACATTAGCTTTTTTTTATCCGCAAAATGGATAAAAAAGTGTTACGTCATTCATCAGTACATTTGTAGCTGTAATTGTTAACAAATTGCTCCTGTAAGCTTTTTTTCTTAATTAAAAAGTAATAATATGAAAGTAGGCTTGTTTTTGTTTTCTGATCCGGACAATCATGCCGCACCCAGTATGAACTCATTAACACACACACACACACACACACACACACACACACACACACACACACACGTCTCCCTCTTATAATACCCGATACTAATGTAATGGATGAGATTTAAACATGCAACTTTCAAACTGAAGGTTGTTCAGGAGGGGTGTCTGCAGCGCCGCCCTGCTGTCTGAACTGAGAAACTCCATACTCATTTGGGGAACCATAAACATGTCACTCTCTCTCTCTCTCTCTCTCTCTCTCTCTCTCTCTCTCTCTCACACACACACACACACACACACACACACAAAGCCAAAAATAGACAGTCTAAGACACAAATGAGACATATAAGAGAAAAAAAAACAGACGCAAATGAGCAAGCACCCGGCCTGCAAGTTTTCCGTCTCGACCACACAGGAAGAAAAAGCAACACCTCTCGGCGTTCCTCCACAACGCATCAGGTGGAAAAACGTCCCGGCTCGCTGTTTCAGCACGCCATCCGGCCTGACCTGTTCTGTAATATCAGCTCTTTCTGTGTTAATCTCTATACAGGAGCGGCTTTGAGTCACCGGAGTGAAAGATCAGAGGAAGACTCAATCAGGCGCTTCCCTCCTACCCATAATCCCGTTCTGCAGGATAAGGAGCGAAAGACATTTTTTTTTAAATGATAATAAAAGAACACAGACGTTTAGCTAGTAATAGGGGTTAGGAGAGTTTTTTTTCTGTCCTGATTCAGTCCTTTAGGTAGATCGAGGCAAGTCTGAAATCAAACACACACCTCACATTTACAAAAAAAAGAGAAAATCCTAAATATTACAGCAGAACACACCTTTGTCTTAAGCAGGAGTGCCTGATCGCAGCACGCCCTTCAGCGCAGCCGCATGAAATATTTGATTTTGCCTGCTGGCATTTCCAAAGAAGTCTGAGGACGGTGACAGTGGATGTTGCGCAACGCCTGAGCTCGTTCGCTTTCAAAGAAACACCCAGGAACGATGCGTGCAGGAGCGTTTCACATGCCACGCTGCTGCACCTTGCATCAACAGGTTGTTCAATCGACTCTTCCTCAAACCAAAAATCTGATTCCCTTGAACACGACTCGCAATTCGGAGAAGGCTCTCGCAACTCGACCGCATGCAACAATGAAAACAAACAAAAAAAATGAATACGGGCTTTCGTGGGGAGAAAATACCCAAAAACGCTACACAGAAAAGAACAAACGTTGCAGTCATTTGTTTTTGTTTTGTTTATGAAAATGCAAAAATAAACAGATACAACCTCATTTTCATTGCATATTGCAGGTGTTTAAATTCAGTTCAGCATCAGCATATAAAATATAGATAGATAGATAGATAGATAGATAGATAGATAGATAGATAGATA
>JAAIIK010000121.1:388372-407912 GCA_014706435.1 Silurus glanis
TGTGTGTGTGTGTGTGTGTGTGTGTCTGTGTATATTTGTTCTTTTGAATAGATGCTAACTGCATTTCACTAGCTCTGTACTTGTACTCTGCACAATGACAATTAAAATAAATCATATTCTGATTTAATTTAAAGTAAATCAGTGAAGGTTTTTATATTTGTATATTTTATTATACACTTATAAATTCTTTATTACCACTTTATCTGTGTAACACTGCTTTTTGTGGCTTAGGTTAACTAGACACGCGCAAATCTCCACAAGCGCTATAGTGGCTATATTATAGCTTAGTGGCTATTTATCAAATCCAAATAACAGTATGAATTATAAAGGACATTGGTATTGGACACAACAAACTTTAATAGATAATTGTGAACAATTCCACCTCCTTAGTGCACCACTGTATGGATTTGTCATGAAGTAATATTCAATCTCTTCATTGACTTGAAACATGGCATACTATATAGAACAGTGGTTGCAGTTTGATGCAGGTGTAAAGAGCAAACCTTCACCTAGTCATTTATGAACAAACATTTGTGCATTTGATTTGTGGTCAGAAAAAACAGACATCTCATTGTTACTAGGAAGATTTCTTTTTCTAAATCAGAAATCTCTTGCCTTGTTATTAGACGCCTGCACTGAAAGTTGATGATGTGCCCTTTTCTATGCCCCTCAGACTTTTGTCTTTTCTAAAGATCAGAGATATAAATCAGACAACTAACACAGGGACTTCTATAAGGGATACACTCTACAAAGATGCATTAATCACTTCTATTTATATATATATATATATATATATATATATATATATATATATATATATATATATATATATATATTATATAAGATTTATGGAAGGAGTCTCCAGTGTCATCTGTAACTGCTGTAGATGTCATTTTTCTCAGTAAACTGTCTGACAGAATTGTTTTCTTTCAGAATGGCGAGCTGCTTTTCTTTTTTCTTCATAAAAAATCATCACATTTTAACAGTTCGATAGATAAAGAGAAAAAAAAATACAGGTTGGTGAAAGAATAACTGTTTATAGCTGACACAAGTAAGAGCAGGAAAAATATATGATGTGTAATAAAGAAGTAAAAGGTATGGACAAAAGTCTGTGGGCACCTGACCAATCAAATCAAAATCAAATCAAATCAATCAAATCTAATTTTATTTGTCACATACACATACATACAGAGTACGACATGCAGTGAAATGCTTTTTACGACGGTCCGGCATGAGGGAATAAAATGAGGAGAAAAATAAAAACAAAGAAATAAGAAGGCAGATAAATAAAGAGTATAAACTATTAAATAAAATATAAAATATATAAAGATATATGTGAGAATGAAAATTGTAAATACAAGGATGCTTATGACAGTAATCAGTAAAACAGTAAAATTTAAGGTGGACATTATAAGATTGCTATGCAATTTTCTGAACATCCCATTCCAAATTTATTCCCCATTTACTGTTATAAAACTTCCACTCTTCTGGGAAGATGTTCCACTTGATTTTGTGGAGATTTATGCTAATTTAGCTACAAGAGTGTTAGTAAAGTAAGGTACTGATGTAGGTGAGGTGAGGAGGCACATCTTCTCCATAGGGTTGAGGTCAGAGCGCTATAGCAGGCCAATCAAGATCTTTCACTCCAGTCCATGTAAGCCATATCTTAACGGAGCTGGTTTTGTGCACCATGACACTGTTACGCTGGATGAGATCTGAGTTTACTGATTCAAGTGTAGGGAAAATGTATCCTATACAATTGTGTGCATTTACATTATGGTATTTGGGAGATGCTCTAATCCAAAACAACTTACAATCATCTCATTTATACTCATTTAAACTCAGCAGTTGAGGGCCTTGAACTCCAACATAACAGAAGTCCAACATCTTAGCAACTGAGCTACTCCTTCTCTTTGTACAAGAGTTTGGGGAAGAATCACATGTAGTGTATATAGAATATACTTTATATAAAAGTATATTTAATTAATACAAATTATACAGATTGTCATTATAGGAAATATCTCTTACAGGATTATAATCAACTTTGAGCTGGTCAATGTAACTGTAAAACCTTCATCAAACCAGACCAGTGCCATATTTTTTTTTCCTACCAAAAATATAAAAAAGGAATTATGTCGTGCATAGTTGAGTATGATACGCATTAGTAAATTAGTATACAATTCCTGTTCAGAAGATCTGTACTGTCCGTTTTGTCTCCAGATCAAAATCTCCTGTGACTTTCAGCTCCATCTTGCTTGATCATTTCACCACACCACCTCTACACCTTCCAATCTTCTTAGATCTCTATTTATTTTTTTTATAATCATACTATGCTCTTTAGTTGTGTACACCCCCACTCTAATGGTTTCTCCTTGATCATATGAACTGCCAGCCCACTGTCTGCACTCGACGAAACTCAGTCCGTACCTCAGATGCAAGATACAGCACCCAGTCATCTCCACCTAATCTGCAATCAGTTCTCTGCAGCAAACTCAGTGAGCGGCTCAATGCCTTTTTTATCGCAATGACTCAGACTGAGAATAAACATGATGGACATGGCCTTTTTTAAAATCTGATGACTGTTAATGAAACCGGCTTCAGTAAAATATAAGTTGTTAACCACTGAAGTGGATAGAGAAAGTGATACTACGTCTTTCTCAGAAAACTATAATCTTGGCAGGATTTTCATACACTATAGAGGTGATGACAAAAATAATAATATTAATGAGGCTGCTTTTATAATATAATATAGAACTTGTCTTGTTGGCCAGTTCAGAGATTCCACAATTTTCGAAATATTTACACACCGACCATAATATTATGACATTATAACATTATGAGTGGTGAAGTGAATAACACTGATTATCTCTTCATCGTGGCACCTGTTAGTGGGTGGATTTATTTATTAGACAGCAAGTGAACATTTTGTTTGGTGTTGGAAGCAAGAAAAATGGGGAAGCATAAGGATTTGAGTGAGTTTGACAAATTGGGACGTCTAGACGACTGGGTCAGAGCATCTCCAAAACTGCAGCTCTTGTGGGATGTTCCTGGTCTGCAGTGGTCAGAATCTATGAAAAGTGGTCATAGTGTTTTGCCTGATCTGTGTATTATATATATATATATATATATATATATACACACACACATACATATTGGGGCAAACTCAATTCAATTTTGTATAGCTCTTTATTACAATGGACATTGTCTCAAAGTAGCTTTACGTGGATAAAGCGTTTATACATTTATATAAAAGAATGTAAATGGTAAAAGTTACACAAAAATATTGCCTATAACTTAATTCCTTATAATCGTTATTTATCCCTGATGAACGAGCCAGTGGCGACTGTAGCAAGAAAAAATCTCAAATGGTACGAGGAAGAAACCTTAAGAAGAAACAGACTCAACAGGAAACCCAATCTCATGGGCGTGGCACCGAATAGCCGTTTATAGTAGTTACATTGTTGAGGTGTGTAGTATTGTGTGCGCAAATGCAGATCTGTTCATGAGAACTGTCCTGAGCCACTGTAGTAGACTGTTGATAATAATTACAGTCTGAATCAGTCCTCAAAGTTCTTGAGTTGCTCAGCGGCTTTAAAACTCACAGTTTTAAAGACTGTCCTTGTATCTTATAATTGCACTTTGTGATTTGTATCTAAACGGGACATGTATTACTGTATACATAACGGGATATAAATGTAAATTTACAGCATATCAGCATATGGATTATGTGGTTAAGACAAAGAATTTATAAAATCTATAGATTAAATAAAAAACACAAACAAATAAATAATTGTAAAAAAATTTAAATAGAAACATATAGCAAATCCATGAAATATTAAAAATAGAATAGATCTAGCCATTTGAACAGGAAAAATGACATGTAGTGACTGCTTATGAAAGTAGGAAAAGTTAGGGCTTGCATACATTGACAGCATTTGGCAGACCTTATCTAGAACTAATTGCAATTATCTTATTTTCTACAACTAAGCAGTTGGTGGTTGAGGACCTTCCTCAAGACCAGTAGTGTCAGGTTTGGGGTGCTGGACTCACAACCTTTTGTTTAGAAGTTTCATGTCTTAACCACTTAACCAGAAGCCACCACTTTTAACAGGGTGAAATGCAAGTTGTATTACTGTGAAATTTAGATTTAGCACATGCTGCGTTACATATATATTTGCTGTACTGCGAATGAGCTTGGTTATTTATTACTGATTGACACGGTTCAACATACACATGAGAAAATCGGCATTGAAACTCTGGTAGAAATGTTTAGCTTGGTGCGACCTGTGAAACACATTTTCATCCAACCGAAGAAACTGATAAAAAAAGATCTACTATACAATGGTGTCAAGGATTTTTTTTTGTTATACTGTTAGTGTATACAGAACAATTGAACCTATAAATAGAAAAATGTTGATGCACATCGAGTTAAAACTGGCACATGATCACAGGTTATTGGAGGAGGCAAATTTCCAGACTGCCCACAAAAGAATTTTCCAGAAACGTAAAGCATCTGAAAATCACTGGCATGTGTGAGTCTGTTCAGTGAGGGCGTTTATGGGTTAATAATGTCATAACATATTCCCATGGAAACATGATATGACATTCTCGTTCATGCTCTTTATGTGAAACTTGGCTGTTTTGATTTGCTAATGTCTAGAACATTAGCTATATTTAGTAGATTCCCCTGTCCAAAGCAACTTGCTCAGAGCTTCAGCAAAGGCAATTTGGTGGAACTGGGATTGGATCTCATGACCTTTTTTCAAAATTCCGTCTTACCCACAGAGTTACCACTTCCCCTAAGGCATGTTTCCTTAGCTACAAACTAGAGAGTCTAGAAAGAAGTCTAGTAAGACATATCTTCTAATTCAATTAGTAGTTTTTCTGTAAGTCTATGTACATGTTTATTATGAGCTAATTACTAAACGTTAGCTTGAGACATCTGTAGCTTGTGATAGAAGAGCATCTGCAAGAGTGAAAGGGAAAATTTATAGGACTGTGGTGAGACCTGAGATGTTGTATGGTTTGAAAACAGTGGCCTTGAGTAAAAGACAGGAGGTGGAGCTGGAGGTAGCAGAGCTGAAGATGTTGAGGTTTTCGTTGGGAGTGACGAGGATGGACAGGATTAGAAATGAGTTTATTAGAGGGACAGCGCATGTAGGACGTTTTGGTGACAAGGTGAGGGAGGCGAGATTGAGATGGTTTGGACATGTGCAGAGGAGGGACATGGGGTATATCAGTAGAAGAATGCTGAGGATGGAGCCACCAGGAAGGAGGAAAAGAGGAAGACCAAGGAAGAGGTTTAGACATGCAGGTAGTTGGGGTGAAAGAGGCAGATGTAGAGGACAGGGGGGTATGGAGACGGATGATTTGCTGTGGCGACCCCTAATGGGAGCAGCCGGAATAAGAAGAAGCTTGAAACATCTGTAACTACATTATTTAAGCTACTGTAATGCTATTCACTCAATTTATGATCCATTTTCTGGTGTAAAAGTTGATTGTATGTAGTTTATGTTATTGCTGAATTGTACTTAGATAAATGTAAAGAATAGTCCTTTCGGATCGCTAGTCTGGCTTGTTTGTTACTAGATGACGATTACAGTCCGTTTATATACAGTGATTTCTTGTTTATATCTCTATAACAGTTAAATGTATCCTTGAGAACGATCCTGGTTTGAGTCAACGATGCCATGTTATACTGGTAAAATATTTTATACAATAGAATGAAATTAAATGAAATAAAAGCATTGTAAATGCCACAGACAGGTGATTACATAGTAAAAAAAAAAATTAAGGCATATCTACATTTCAGAACCAAGTAAAAGAGAGCCAGACGATGTCGATCTCATCAACTTTTGCTTGAAATAAATAAAACTTAACAGAAACACAGAAAAAATGACACATGATTTGGTTAATCTTTATGTTCCTGTGATTCATTTTTGTTGTTTGAAATGAATCAACATATGTGAAACTAAAGGTCTGCTGACTATTGTGAGCTCATTTTAAACTATAACACTATGAAAATAGTGAAACCTGATGAAAATCTGGCTTTTTCTACCATTTTAATGACATATAATAAAGACCTCATTCACTGAATCGTCTCTTTTAGAAACTCTAAGGTTGAAATTAGTCTGTGGAATTTACAATGCTTTTTTTCTATACCATAGCTATGACTAAAAAAATATTAATTCCAACCTAAACCATGACCTGTTGTTCTCGATTTTGCTATAGATATAGAACTTTAAACCGGTGATGCTTCACGGACTCTAATCACAACCTAATAACAATAAAACAGTAGATATCCAAAAGAACTATTCAGTCTGACATTTATTTTAATACGAATTAGCAATAAGATAAAAGACATTTATTCAGAATATACAGGAAGCTTGAAGTAAAACTACTTTTACAAGAAAATATTGATTATAAATTGATAAAATAGCATAAGGATAGCTTTAATATAGTTACAGACGCTTCAAGGTGGTGGAATCAGCTTATGATAGACAGGTTCTGTCTTTTAGTTTCACTTATGTTTCTGATCTCAGATTAGAAATATAAAAAAAAAAATCTACTGAATGCACTTAAAATATGCTTCCTTAAGAGTCATAAAATGTTGCCAGATGTCACGCTTTTGCTGTTTGTTCAAAATGAAAAGTTGAAGTTTGATTTCAGTTCATACGTACATGTGCAAATGATTATTTTTATCAACTGTAATGAAAGAAAGGGAATTTCAACCAAGTTTTAGGAAAAAAAAAAAACAATCAATACATTAGATTAAATAGAAAAATAGATATTTTCAATCCGTGTCAGGGAGAAACATCCTGTGTATACAAATTAGATTATTAGAGTGCAGAGTGCAATCCTCATAAAAAAAAAAAAATATTAACACTTCCATTTAAAACGGTACAATGAAAAGTCTAGATCAGCCAGATATAAAAAAAAATAAATAAAAAAAGACAAAAATTGCATATTGAGTTGGGGGAACGGATTCGTATTCGGTGATAAAATTCAGAGTTTTGTGTTGGCATAGCACATGCTGATGCATTAACCCGAAACTTGGCAAGCTACAGAAGTTTGAAACAAAAATGTGTCAGAAAACCACTGATTAGCAAAACAGCCTTAACCACATGCAGCCATTTCCCTCATTATTAAGTATGTATTTTTCTTGAGTGCTGCCTTCTTACCCCCCTCCCCCCTCCACCCTTTCCCCCCACCTTCCAGACAGCAACTACACCGTCTACTTGAAAATAAATTACCACAAACGCTGTTGCTTTTAAACCCCTGTTTTTTCTTTTTGTAAGATATGAGGAAAGGAAGAAGGGCTGTAAACATAGACGAGGCAAAAACCTCAGACATTCAGACACCCGCATTTAGCTCCAAACACCAAGTGAAGCTCACCTCCTGAGCGTTTGACATGGCCACACATGGCATTTTTAACCCTTCGGCTCTGTGCACGACCCAATTTTAGTCTTTTGAAAGAGAGCCCATGTCTCCACCATGGGCTGGATATTTTGTCTGTATTTTCAGTTAACCTTAAAAACTTGCAAGAAAAAGAATGCTGTAGAGCCATATAGAACTGTATACGTTTGAAATGCGTTATTTCACACCGGTTTATATGCATACCATAAAAAAAATAAATAAATAAATAGATTGAGCCATTGCAAACTAGCTGGTGCTTTTTCTTCGCATGCAACTGGAGCTCACACTTCTTTTTTTTTTTTTTTTTTTTAAGGAGAAAGCTATTTCCTGTTCTTACAACAAGTGGCTTTCAGTGCATGTCTCAGAAACAGTGCTGTGTGTTGGAAAACATTATGTATCAAGTGTAAACACATGATGCACCCCCTGGTACCTGATGGTGAGATGTAGCAGTTTGGTGTCTGTGGTTCTAACTGAGACAAGAGAGGTACAAAGACACTGTTAAACCCCACTCTACAAAGTTCCACCGAATCACACACCATCTATCAGTGATGCACTTGCGATGATAGTCAACTTTACACTAATGCCTATGGTACCACTAGCTGCACCTACGTTCCAGTATCTGTTTTCGACAGTACCACGCTTTATAAACTTCAAATCAATCCTTGACGAGGAGCTGAAGTTCATGTTAGGTTTCATTTGGGCCAACCCTGAACATGAGTTTCTGGTCACTGTGGTATCAAACAACAGCTATCCGAGGAACAAAATGTGCGGTCCTATCAGCTGCAAAGAGGTAGCTCAGCGCTCAACATGTTGAACCGATGTTCAGAAGATTGTGAGTTTAAATATCAATGTTGCTGGGCTCCCAAAAATTGGGAGCCCAGCGTTTTCCGCATCACAGAACTGAGGCAAACGGGAAGTCTTTGTATTTTTTATGTATTTTTTTTTTTTTCACCAAACCCAAGAGACTGTTTGTGTGAAATCCCAGGAATTTCTGAAATACTCAAAGCAGCCCATCTGTCACTATGGGCAAAAATCCGAACCAGTAAAATAAAATTTTTCTTTGCACGACTTGCTCTGCTGCCATATGATGACATGGCGTCTTATAACATTCAATGATCAGATGAACAGATAAGTGGACCCCAATGAAGTGGGTTGTAAAAGTGCCTTTTAAAAAAAAAACTAAACAAAGAAGAAAAAAAAAAACATTTTTACTTTACAATATAGCAGATTTTGATGGGATTTGTCTCTATAGTGGTCCATTAGGTTCCAATCAATGTCTTACAAAAATTATACCGTCAAGTCTTGTGTTCAAAACGTCCCGCAAATAGACTAGAGCACATTTCTGCTCAGAGGCTGGAAATTCCTGGGAGCTGCTAGATGGCACTGTTGGTCTTTCAAATCTTTTTGTTGCACAGAATTACCCCTTAAATGTCATTTTTAAGACTGCAGATTTGACCACTATGCCATATTACCTCAACATGAGCTTTTTTTTCCATCAGCGAACTGTATACTTCAAGCAAGACACACTCACACCTCAAGTAATGAGCCGTAATTATTCTGATTCAATTTAAGCAATAGAAATGAATAGCATAGAAATCTATTATAGGAATCAATGGCGGGTGTGAGTTATTTAAAAAAAGAAAAAAAAAAAAAGTTAGCCGTGTCAGAATGTGTTACTGCTTGAGTAAATATACAGAAAAATATGAGGCTTTGGTGTCTCCTGTCATTTGCACTACAAGGTTGCCTTATAGCTCATTCTCTACCTTGGATCTTTGCACATTACAGTGTAATTACTACAGTATGTGATCTCTGGATCATCACCTGATGGTCACTGGGCATTTTTGCCACATTTTTCTGCCCACTGCACCTCTATATTCACACAACAGTTATACTGATCTGGTCTCTGCTCACTGCCTCATACCTGGACTTGTTATAGAACGTGATATATGCTATGTGTATGTATATATAGGAGACTATAGTTATGTATTTAATATAAATCATCTGAAAATCTCAACAAAACCAACCTGCAACAGCTAGCTGAGCGAGCAGAACGTCCGTGCCAAGTGGTCATGCTTGTCCTTGTTTGTGCATTAGGAAAGTTGTCAGACCTGCAGATGTAGAGCTTCTGCCCTCTGCTCGACTGAGTAGTGATGAATAGACATGCTGATAAAAGACTCTCACTCTTTCTCTCTTTCTCAGAAGCTCAGACAGAAAACTCAGCAGAGTTACATCAGCCCGTGTGCTCATCAACACTTCATATCTTAATCACACAGCTCTAGAGATCATTGTAATTCACAGCCACACAGTCAGAAAGGACAAGTGCTCGTGTCGACTGCCCCCCCACCCAGAAAGCAATCACCAGTGCCGATGGCAAACACTCCACAGTGTAATCTAAAGTGTGTGCACAGAAATAAAAGCATCCCGACGACGTGGTCCTCATCACTATTTGCGTTTTTTTGTTTTTTTTTTACTGAATGCCAAATACAGTATGTGTGATATAAATTATGATATTAAAACAGGATGGAACGGCTCGCCAAAAATGAACCAGGCTGAGTCTCATCTCATTTCTGTACCATAATATACTTTTTCCTTATTGTCTCTTTAATTAGTGCTTCCATCTTTAAAGAGAAAGATGTAATTCAGTAGCATTAGGGATCTAATACGATGCTCAGGCTAACGCTTTCCCCTGCATGTTACTCAGCATCTCCTTTTCCGTGCTTTCGGGGCCAGACACGGCTCTCAGCAGTGCGGCATAAAAGACAGCCACTGGAGAGGCAGGGGTGTGTAGATGTGTCTTGTATGTGAGTGTAAAGGGAT
The DNA here is from genome assembly GCA_014706435.1 of Silurus glanis. Classification (NCBI taxonomy): domain Eukaryota; kingdom Metazoa; phylum Chordata; class Actinopteri; order Siluriformes; family Siluridae; genus Silurus; species Silurus glanis. The sequence goes on from JAAIIK010000121.1 coordinate 398,606, forward strand.
GGAAATGAAAGACAGGAGCACTGATAGAAGCAGTGATTTTAACAAAAGAATCCATGTTCAACCAACAAGATCTAGACAGCCTTATTATAAGCTGTATAATTATGTTTGGAGCTAGCACACGGTGTGTGATTTTGGATGGTTCAGTCTGGATACACACAAGTACGTAAATTGCAAAGCTTCAAGCTTCAAGCACTTTTCAACCCCCTCACTGACCAACACTCCCACCGATCCTCCAGCAATGCTTGACCTTTTGGGGTACAAGGAAGGCCAGCATTGAAACTCTTCTCTGTCGGAGGTGATGGAACAAATTTCCTCTTAATGTCCAATAGTGATGGGAAGATCGGATCAATTTAGTCACTTGGTTCTTTGAAACTCGTTCATCAAAAATCTTTTTAAAAATCATTTAGTTAATTTTGCTCCTTCGATCAGAAATAAATTGTAAAATAAAATTTTACAAAGTGCTAACTAACTATCTAGCTAACTAGCTATCTAACAATTGAGACTTTGAATAACGGTGTCTGCAAAATGGCATGAATTTCGCCAACCATTTTGTTGAAAATCAAACAAATAAATACAAAATATACTTTTTAACATTTTACAAATGTCACTATTGATTAGTAGAAGAGAGAAAATAGTGTTGTAATCACTTTGCAATCACTATTATAATTAAAACCACTTTTTAAATGGTAAATTCGATACTTTGATTTTTGAGCATTTTTCTTACCAGGCAAAATTTTAAATCTTTTTTTTTTCCATCTTTGGCTAAAAACCAAAACTACTGTGGAGGAATTTTGGACGAATGAACTATAGTATGTATCTGATTTTGTGTGGCTTGATGTTTCCTGGGCGGAGTTTCCTGGAGATCATCTGATATTGGAGACTTGAAAACAGCTATGTCACTGTCACCTATTCCACATTCATATGTCAGCTGTCTGTTGTGCTGATTAGGAGAAATACAAGAGCGATTGTGTTGCAACTGCATGCGTCTGTATTCGGATATATTGCCTGCGGAAATGACAGCAATGGAGCAGGAATGTGATCCCAGATCAATTTGCAAAGCTGGAGTTATGTGTGTGTAGGAATTTGTGGAGTATAAATATATTTTTTATTCTGGATAAAGAATTTCGAAAGAATTTATCATCCGGTTTAATGCTCTTCACATGGCGTGTGCATTTGAGGTCCTCTTATGCTACCATTATTCTTCTTTGCTTTTAGCGCAAATAACATTCTGTTGTAAGGTGCATTTAAGAAGCCGTGTAACGGGCTGCAAATAGACCCGAGCGATCGATATATAAACATTGGACAATAATCATAGGTGGCCCATATGGTGGATAGGCCTTGCAGGACATTACTAAGTCACACCATGTTCCACACTGTGCAATAAAATTGGGTTCATTTTTTTAAGAATTGAAAAGTCAATATGATGTCCAATAGAGCAGTGAAACAACAACTGGACTGCAGGTAATGCTTTGTAAAGCAGCTTGGGATTTTTCTGGATATTTATTTTAAAATAACCACAAAGGGCTGGCATCATGTGGATTGGACTTTCAGCTCGTTCCATTCAACCCGAAGAGCAGAATCTCGGATATCCCTTCTTCAAACACAAATCTGTGGGAAAAAAAAGCCAGTATATATTCAGCGTGTGATAGTTAACACACTGTCGTATAGCATATAGATGATGAGAATTTTATTTTCCCTTCACTTGAACTAGACACAAACCTGTTCCAGCATGATAATGCCCCTGCACAAAGCAAGTCACAAGAGTGGAAGATCTCCTGCTATAGAGCTCCAACCCTATTGAACACCTTTGGGTTGAATGTGAAGGTGAAAAAACACCAGTCCTCCTCACCTCACATACAGTTATGTTCAAAATAATAGCAGTACAATGTGACTAACCAGATTAATCCAGGTATTTAGTATATTTTTTATTGCTACGTGACAAACAAGTTACCAGTAGGTGCAGTAGATTCTCAGAAAACAAACAAGACCCATCATTCATGATATGCACGCTCGTAAGGCTGTGCAATTGGGCAATTAGTTGAAAGGGGTGTGTTCAAAAAAATAGCAGTGTATGCCGTTGACTGTACAAACTCAAAACTATTTTGTACAAACATTTTTATTTCTAGGATTTAGCAATCCTGTGAATCACTAAACTAATATTTAGTTGTATGACCACAGTTTTTTTCACATCTGTGTGCCATGGAGTCAACCAACTTGTGGCACCTCTCAGCTGTTATTCCACTCCATGATTCTTTAACAACATTCCACAATTCATTTACATTTCTTGGTTTTGCTTCAGAAACAGCATTTTTGATATCACCCCACAAGTTCTCGATTGGATTAAGGTCCGGGGATTGGGCTGGCCACTCCATAACATTAATTTTGTTGGTTTGGAACCAAGACTTTGCTCGTTTACTAGTGTGTTTGGGGTCATTGTCTTGTTGAAACAACCATTTCAAGGGCATGTCCTCTTCAGCATAAGGCAACATGACCTCTTCAAGTATTTTGACATATGCAAACTGATCCATGATCCCTGGTATGCGATAAATAGGCCCAACATCATAGTAGGAGAAACATGCCCATATCATGATGCTTGCACCACCATGCTTCACTGTCTTCACTGTGTAGTGTGGCTTGAATTCAGAGTTTGGGGGTCGTCTCACAAACTGTCTGTGGCCCTTGGACCCAAAAAGAACAATTTTACTCTCATCAGTCCACAAAATGTTCCTCCATTTCTCTTTAGGCCAGTTGATGTGTTCTTTGGCAAATTGTAACCTCTTCTGCACATGCCTTTTTTTTAACAGAGGGACTTTGCGGGGGGATTCTTGAAAATAGATTAGCTTCACACAGACGTCTTCTAACTGTCACAGTACTTACAGGTAACTCCAGACTGTCTTTGATCATCCTGGAGCTGATCATTGGCTGAGCCTTTGCCATTCTGGTGATTCTTCGATCCATTTTGATGGTTGTCTTCCGTTTTCTTCCACGTCGCTCTGGTTTTGCTCTCCATTTTAAGGCATTGGAGATCATTTTAGCTGAACAGCCTATAATTTTTTGCACCTCTTTATAGGTTTTCCCCTCTCCAATCAACTTTTTAATCAAAGTACGCTGTTCTTCTGAACAATGTCTTGAACGACCCATTTCAGGCTTTCAAATGCATGTTCAACAAGTGCTGGCTTCATCCTTAAATAGGGGCCACCTGATTCACACCTGTTTTTTCACAAAACCCCTTTCAACTAATTTCCCAATTGCACTGCCTTACGAGCGTGCATATCATGAATGATGGGTCTTGTTTGTTTTCTGAGAATCTACTGCACCTACTGGTAACTTGTTTGTCACGTAGCAATAAAAAATATACTAAAAACCTGGATTATTCTGGTTAGTCACATTGCACTGCTATTATTTTGAACATAACTGTATATCGCTACCTAACTGGCTGAAATCTCCACAACCACACTCTAAAATCTGGCAGAACATCTTTCAGTTATAGTTAAGCACTCAAATAAATGCTTGTAAATCCAAATCTTTCCTGACTCATCCAGATGCCCTGATCTGTAAGAGGTTCTCTTCAAGCTCTACAACGTTACTATCGAGGGTTAGACTAGAAGAACCATGAAGATAGGTTTGAACTGTAGTTAATATAAAGAGTTTGTCATAGTGTCTTAGGACTGTAGTTGCCATGGCCAGTTTTTCACTCAAATGTCCATCAGTGAACATTTTAAAACCTCAACAACTATAGAACTGTAATGAATGGACATTTGGTGTCAACCAAATGAGGATGTGTTCCCTTTTGAGGCTGATGGTTAAGAGGAACCAGCCTCAAAAGGGAACACATCCTTATCTCGTCTGTTGGATCGGACCACACGGAAAACAATGATCCTCGGCCGCCCTGGGCCCACATTTGATAGATACTGACCACTGGAGTCCAGGAACATCCCACAAGAGCTGCAGTTTTGGAGATGCTCTGACCCAGTCGTCTAGACGTCACATTTTGGCCGTCAAATCAAATTGAATTAAATACAGCTAACAGTTAATTTCATCAGTTCAGTTCAGCCAAAATATATATGGAAATCCTGTCTGGTTTTGGGGCAGAATACATTTTTTCTCTCTGCCTTTTAATAAGCAAACTTGGAAGTTCTAAAGCAGTCACACGAGTAATGGAATACTGTATATAAAATTACGTTTACGGCATTTGGAACACACCCTATCCAGATTGACTTACAATTATCTCATTTATACAGCTGCTGAGGATTAAGGGCCTTGCTCAGGGACACAGCAGCGGCAGCTTGATAGTGCTGGGATTTGAACTCATGACCTTCCAATGTTAAATCCTTAATCACTGAGCTACCACGTCCCCTTCAATAGCATGATCATTTCACAGTATATTCTGAATAGTAGGATCTCCATGGATCACTCTTGATTTGGGTATTTGAATGTATCTACTACATTCTTACATATTGATGGTTGTAAGTACAAGTACCCTAAACTTTAGCCTGAATACTTCAACATGGAACAACATGCTGTGCTGAACACAAAGCTGTGAACTGACTACAGAACTTAATCTACCTTCCTGATCAATGATTTATTTTCCTTTCCGCCATGCTTATATTTCTCATATTGTCCACAAAAGCCACCAGATGTAACAAAGATATCTGGCTGTTATGAGTCGAGTTCCCGTCTAAGACACACAGTGGTAAGAAAAATAAATAAATAAAACATCTTGCTGATTTGTGTGCAGGACAAAAGTCCAATCTGGCTGCATCCTTCAACCTCTTGTGCTTTATGGCACCTTTGCGGCCCTCCAGTCTTTGCAGAGGATTGATAATCACCACGGTCCATCTCCTCAGAGGGCTGTGTGTGGGGGGGGGGGGGGGGGGGGGGGGGTGATGTGCGTTGGCTATAAACGAATAGAATTGAGATTTAGAGCACAGCAGTGTGTGTTTTTGTGAGTGTGCATATCCACTAGACAACTCTTTCAAGGTCAGAGCTTTTTCTTCTTTGTCCAGTGAGGAACGAGGATTACTCTCGGGAGACTGAGTGCTTTCTCTACAAAACCTTTTAGCTGTTATGAGTCTGAAAGGAGCCTAAAGAAGGGGCAATGGACAAGGCGGCATGAAGGATGCTAATAATGTTCATGGAAATAATGCTGATTATGATGAAGAGGACTATTGTCAGTGTTGTATCATGTATCCTGCACCTTGTTTTAGCAAAATATAGACAGAAACAAAATGGCAGATTTTTTGATTTCTGTCCATGAGGATGGAAATACACTGTGTGGACCATCTAAGAAGCTGCCAAGAGACCTAAAGCAGCACTAAAGGTTATGAAGTAGGGTGGTTAGACAGAAGCCCGCTTTTATTAGAATGACTAAAAACAATTCTAATAAACCACGTTAAAGACCAAAACCTTTGAGAATAATTCTGGAATGCTGTCTGGAGAATGGTTGGTGCAAAAAGATACCTTAATCAAAGAACCCCATACACATACACGGTGAAGCATGGTGGTGGTACTATTATGTTTTGGAGTTGATTCTTTTCAACTGGAAATGGAGCACGAATCAAGATAAAGTGAATCATGTATAGTTCGAAATATTACATCAAATTTGGCACAAAACCTTATTAAGACAACCAAAGAAAAAAAAGAACTTGTTTTAGTATGAGGTGGTATCAAAAAGTTTTGAGACTAATGACGCTACCTGGTGCTATTTTGACAACGTGTGTTGCCACGTCTGCGATTTCATCACGGACAGCAAGTTAGAACAAAGAGCAAATGTGAAATTCTGCATGAAACGGGGCAAATCCTCCACAGAAACGTTTGACATGACATACGTTTGACACTGCGATGCTGCGACGTGTCGTTCGATGTGTTTTGAGCGCCACACACACTTCAAGAGCGGAAGAACATCACTGGAAGATGAGGAAAGATCGGGACGTTTTTTTTAACGAGTGTGTCGAAACCATTTGGGAACTTGTGCATAATGATTGTCGGAGAACAAGCCACATGATCTCAGATTTGGCTCCTGTGGACTTCTCTCTCTTCTTAAAAAAGGAAGATGAAGCTCAAAGGTCATCGTTTTGACACCATTGCAGAGTTCCAGCACGAATCGCAGAAGGTGCATTCGAAAAGAAGACTAAAGAGTTAATGCTGTATTGCTGTGCAAGGGGATTATTTTAAAAGTGATAGTTTGTAAATGTGTACTTTCTTGTGAACAGAGCTAATCTCAAAAGCTTTTGATATAACCTTATATTATATATATATTTTAAGAGCATGTGGAACACAGAAACCTGAGAAGTCTGCTGTTCACAAAGTTGGTTACAAAGGTAACCTTGTTATAGTGAATACTAGGATTCAAAACTTTCTTTCGGCTTCCCCCGTTAGGGGTCGCCACAGCGGACCATCCGCATGTTCGATTTGGCACATGTTTTTATTCTGGATGCCCTTCCTAACGCAACCCTCCCCATTTATCCGGGTTTGGGACCGGCACTAAGGCTTGTGCAACCCTAATGGCTGGGGTTGGTTCCCTGACCAGGGATCGAACCCGGACCGCAGCGTTGAGAGCGCCGCATCCTAACCACTAGACCACCAGGGAACCCGAATACTAGGATTCAAACCACTGCTAATTACTGTACATTTATGGCATTTGGTAGATGCTCTTATCCAGAGCGACTTACAACCAAGAAGTTAAAGTTAAGTCTCTAGCTCAAGGGCCTAGGAGTGGCAACTTGGTGGTGCTGGAATTTTAACTTGTGACCTTCCGATACAGAGTCCAATGCTGTAACCACTGAGCTACCACCTCCCAATTAAACAGTTGCCTTATGGTCACGTTTTCTCAAATGCCCTTTTAATGCCCTTCAGCTTGGTCTAGCAAGAAATAGACAGAGTTCTCACCTATACTGTACCAAAATTGCAATGCTACAGCCTCAGCATCATAGGGTTCCTCTTGAGTTCAGCTTATGATGACACTACTTTCAAATACTGCCTCTGGGTTGTGAATGAATTTGGAAGCATGTTAAGGTATGCTACAGAAGAGTAGCATTAGTATTTTAAATTCCACACATGCTTACACAAAGCTTCTTTACTGGGTTTCAGAGTGCAGACAGACTAATTAAAGCTTATCAGATCCCCGGCAGTGTTCTGACTAAAACTTAGAAAGCATGATTTGCATCATCTCATGTTTGAACGAGTCAAGAGCTTCTTTTTTCACTCAACATTTTCCATTGACAAGTCAAATTAATGAAAAATCCACTGAAGAAATAGCGGAGGCAGCAAACATCGGACTGCAGACTGTAATGACGCTACGGTAGATGACCGGGTTATGAGTCGTGAAAAAGATTTACTTGACATGTTGATGCTGATCTTTTGGAAGTCCTGTTTCAGCACAGTGTATTGATGAAAAACCTATTGCATCGTGTGGCCAGAAAAATAAAAATCTGTTCCAAATACAGTATGCAAGTCATTTAAGGTGAATTATATCTATATTTTTGTTGTATAAATCTTTAAAGCTTCTTATGGGATTCTCAAGCAATTTTCTGTGCTCTCCTTTAAAGGTTTGACGATGATTCAAAATAAAAGCTGGAAACTGAAAGTCAGGGTGTTTTACAGTAACATACATCATATGAGTGAACCTCACTAATACCAGCATGATGTATTTGACTCAAAACCTTCTTCAGCCCTCTAGTTCATTTTGTCAGACCAGCAGAAACATACCAAGCTGATGATACACACACCTCAGACACAACCTGCTGGCTAATTGAAAGTTCCTAGAAGAATAAGAGATGAAGAGAAAGCGTGAAACAGCGCTGGATTCCTCAGAGCTCCAGCTGTTTACAGAATCCTCCAGGGACACTCACTCTGTGTGTAGCGTCTGTGTTTATCTGCCAGGATGTACAGATAAGAGAACGTTTCCCCTACGTGGCAGCCAGTCAAGGATTAAGTCATGAGTATTCTAGGTTTAACCACAGATCAGGCTGCTTTCAGTCCTGTGGAACTCAAAAGGTAAATACCAGCAAGGTTTCTTAATCTCGTTGCGTACCAGATTTAAATGAGCACGTCATTGTGGTCATAATTCTTTGAGCGAAAAAAAAAAAAAAAAAAGACAAGTGAGTAATTCGCAGAAGCTCACAAAGTCATCTGAATACCATAAACATTATGTTCACACAGTATTGCATTGTTATAGGCAATGTATAGTGTGTAAATAGAGATATCGTGGAATTATTCCGGAATATTATTGCGTTTGATAATATTGGTTTGAAATTTTTCAACCAATAAAAATAGATGGATTGATGAATGGATACAATAGTAGATAGTAATACTTTCAATACAAAAATGACAGTAAGTCTATCCCTTTAGTGCAGTATTCCACGCCATCTGAACATGCCTGTTTACTCACATCCTTAAGATTGGTTCCCGGTAGTGTTAAAGAAGACATTTTTGTGTACCTGTAGTGTAAAACACAACAAAGGAGGACAGTAAGGAAGTAAATGTAATTCATTATTATTTATTATGGTGGTGACTTTTACTTCACTGCATTGCGAAGTCAATTATCGTACTTTTTCCTCAACTACAATTTGTGAAATCAGTCGTTCCTTTTTATTTATGAGGATAAAAACGTAACTGCTGAAACACGCAAAAATCAACCAATCAGGGTCGAGCGCGCGCTCTGTTTTAAACTTGTTTCGTTTGCCGCTTGGTGGTATTGACTTATCACCAACATACAGTGGCCTAATTTGCGTGACTTTTCCGAAGTAGTTGAAAAGAAGGTTTTGGGTTTGTGATCATTTTAATAGAAATCAATCAGTGTTTGACTCATTAATATCATTCTATTAATAAATCAGTGTGTTGAGAGTCACAAAGTCTTTTTTACATAAACTGAGGTGATTAAGTAAAGAGTCTTGCAGTAAAATGATAATAGGAACTTTATAGCCATAATAAATCATAGTGCTTTCGATACTTCAGTACATTTGAAGGCAAAAACCTTTGTACTTATGCGTAAGTGAAAGTTTAAAGGGAGCACTTACTTTTATTTTGTCCACCACCAAAACAGAAGCACTTATGGTGGTTTCAGAGATGTTTTCAGCATGCGGGGGCATCCTTGAATGTTCCACTGCAGAATTTTTTTTTTTTAAATGATAACACAAAGAGTCCAATCTGTCGAAATGGAGGGAAATATGTGATGACAATGAAAAACAGGAGGGTTCAGTTTTAGTCATATGAAGGAAGGAGTGGGTAGTTTTGCTCTTGTATAAGTGGGTATGGGCAGTTTTTACCCTCCTGTGGGTTGTAGTTGGAAGTTTTACCCTCCTGTGGG
>JAAIIK010000121.1:412036-429026 GCA_014706435.1 Silurus glanis
AGATAGATAGATGGATATCTAGTAATATATATATATCTGGGAAGATGTTCCACTACATTGTGGAGTGTGTTTGTAGAGATCTGTCATCATTTAGACACAAGGGTGTTAGTAAAGTCAGAAACTGATGTAGGTGAGGTGACTAGGCACAACTGTTCCATAGTGTGGGGGTCAAAGCTCTATAGCAGGAGATCTTCCACTCCAACCTGTGGAATGGAGCTGGCTTTTGTGCACAGGTACATTGTCATGCTGGAACAAGGTTTGGGTCTCCTAGTGGAAGTGTAGGGAAAATTCAATATTACAGCATCCAATGAACAGTTTGGAGAAGGGAAGCCCCATATGGCTGGAAACATAAGGCGTCACGAGTAAAAAAAAGAATAAAGAAAAACTATTTAATACCTAGTATATAATTCTGTGGATACTTCACACATGTAGTTAATAAAACAGTATAAAATGCTTGACAAGTCCTCGAGTGAAAGCATCATTTCAGATAGAAACCTATAAAGTAGTACAGTAGAACAGCAAGTTTTAAAAAAAAAAAAAGAGCTTTTAGGGAAATGAATTTTCCCAGCGAAATCTCATGGTCAAATAGCTATTCTCAAATATGATTACGCTCCAATTCCAGTAATTTAGAGAACCCTCATACTGCTCTTCTTTTTTTATTTCCTGGCCCATTTTGCCTGTAATCACCAGAGTGCCATCTCTGGTATTGTGCTTGCTCTCTTTCAGTAATAAGAGAAAAATACACTCTCCAGTATCATGCAGTTTGGCCTCTGAAGTCCTGCATGGATATGTAACATTCTGGGTTTCGACTTTTCTGACTGTTTGAAATGTACATTTTAAAGTTTGTGCAGGTATAAAGATGCAAGACAATTCCAAAGAGACACTACAATTATTTATTTATTTATCTGACCTCGGCTCATCATCCACAAGACAGGGGCCATAATTTATCATCCATAAGCCAGTGCCGAAAGGTCAGAATTTTAAAGTCAGTGTCCAAAAGATCAGGTTCAAGAATTAAGTATCCAAAATCCAGTGTCAAACAGTCAGTATCAAAAAACTCAACATTGACAAGGCAGTGTCCTAAAAACACTGTCCAAATTTCACTGTCCAAAAGCCAGTGTCCAAAGTCAGTATTGACAAGTCGAGGTCCCAAAAATCAGCAACAATGTCAGCATCCAAAAGTCAGCATTGACAACGGCAGTGTCCTAAAGTCACTGTCCAAAGGTCAATGTCCTAAAGCCAGCGTCAAAATTCAGCATTGACAAGGCAGTGTCCTAAAACCACTGTCCAAAGTTCAATGTACAAAAGCCAGTGTCCAAAATCCAGTGTTCAGATGTCAGCACTGCAATTCTTCTTCTTCTTCCTCGTCTTCGTCTTCTTCTTGTTCTTTCTTCTTCTTCTTCTTGTTCTTTCGGCTTCTCCCATTAGGGGTCGCCACAGCGGATCATCCGTCTCCATACCCCCTGTCTTCTACATCTGCCTCTTTCACCCTGACTACCTGCATGTCTTCCCTCACCACATTCATAAACCTCCTCCTTGGTCTTCCTCTTTTCCTCCTTTATGGTGGCTCCATCCTCAGCATTTTCCAAAACGTCCTACATGTGCTGTCCCTCTAATAAACTCATCTCTAATTCTGTCCATCGTCATCACTCCCAACAAAAACCACAACATCTTCAGCTCTGCTGCATCCAGCTCCACCTCCTGTCTTTTAGTTAATCAGCACTGCATGTCAATATCTAGTAAATACAACAGATATAACAGAGTGTGAAATTCAAATCAGGATGAATTAATCATTTGTTTCTTCAAGAAATTATTGCTTAAAATTCAGTTGTCCCCTGATATTTTTTTTTTCCCACTTTAAGGTAATTTGTAAAATTGCTCAGTAAACTGCTTAAAAGCTTCTTGCTGAAACTATGGCTGTAAAAATACAGTGTGTGTGAAGCTTGAACAGGTACACTACCAACTTTATTTCGGCTTCTCCCGTTAGGGGTCGCCACAGCAGCATGTTTGATTTGGCACATGTTTTTACGCTGGATGCCCGTCCTAACGCAACCCTCCCCATTTATCCGGGCTTGGGACCGGCACTGAGAGTGGCTGGGGTTGGTTCTCTGACCGGGGATCGAACCCGGACCGCAGCGGTGAGAGCGCCACATCCTAACCACTAGACCACCAGGGAGAACAGGTACACTGCTAATTTTAATTCTAATGATTTGGATTGGTTTGATATTTTGATGTAGAATTGAACATGTACTTTTACAATGTTATATATGTAAAGTGTTATTCTAAAATAGTAAAAAACATTGCACATTAAGACAGTAGACAGGAGTTTAGCTGGTGTGAATTACACTTAATGTAATCCTTGCTGTTTCAGTCTGTGTGTATCCCCTCCGGCCCATGACCCTTTCCTGATTTGTATCAGAATGAATTACACAGAATTAAAACACAGACTTATGTTCATAGTACATATATATTCATCTGTATATTATATTCATCTGTATATTATATTCATAGTACATACACATCTGTAAATTACTGTTTATAGTTCTATAATACCATTTTATTTAATTTATGTAAATCATGTAAACATTGTATATCCTGCACTTGCTGCTATTGCACTTCTGGTTAGACCCAAACTGCATTTCGTTGCCTTGTACTTGTACATGTGTAATGACAATAAAGTTGAATTTAATCTAAATATGGAAACGGTACTGTATGTATTTGCTGAGCTGTAATCTCATTTTGTTTATGCTTTATAATGAATGTTATATGTATTTTATATCAATCAATCTTCAAATAAACAGATTATATTATTCTATATTATAATTCTAAACCCACTTTCAAACCTTAAGATGTTGGACTACTGATTTCGAGGGTATGAGCTCCAATCCTAGCACAATCAAGTTGACATTGTTGGGCCCTTGAGCAAACCAATAACCACAACTGCTCAGTGAGATCATTTTACTGAGTGAGAAGTCACTGTGAATAAATAAATGTAAATAAATCGTGGGGTTTTGCATTTTAATAGGAAAGGGGTAGCACAGAAATTAAGACTTTGGGTTATTTATCAGGTGGTTTGGGGTTCAAGCCCCTGTATCGCCAAACTGCCACTGTTGAGCCAGGGCCCTTAACTCTTTCTGTCCGACCCCAGCGCCCTAACAAGCTGTGAAGAAAGAATTGTTTAATGTGCTGCAATGTGCATGTGACAAATAAAATCTTCTTACTCTACTTTTATTTCCCAGATTTCATATAGGGATATATTCATAGGTCCATTGTGTTTATTCTAGCAGTTATGTTACCCACTAGTTTTTCTTTATGTCTTGTTTTAATTGTCTTTGTATCTGAATGGGTCAGGTATCAAACACATAACTGAATATAAATGTAAATAAATATATAACTGTATATAATTTTTATTCACAGCATATCCAAATTGATCATATATGTATTCCATATGTGTATCAATATCCCGTAATGTAAATTTCAAATTTTTTATTTTTCTACGTGCCTAACACACATCTTGCACATATTCTGAAATCTTCATTTTCACTTATACATCTTATGTCGTTTTTTACATGAATACAACCTTTTCATAAACACTGTATACACTGTATCTGCTTCATTGTATATAATTCCCTTTCCATGTTCTGTTTATTTTAGAAAATTAGTTAAAATGTATGTTTTGCAGTTTATTCTGTTAAAAGGCAAATCATCCCAACTGCAAAACATACATTTTAACTGATTTTCAAAACAAAGAAACACAATGCAAAGACAAGAGCAGTTACATGAGACTTCCTACAAACTTCTAGCTGTTTGCACAATTTGTAAGATGCTACAAAAATGAAACGGGTTAGAAAAAAAAAAAACAACTCACTTCAAATTTCTGCAGGAATAAATATGGCCATTTGATTGATTGATTAAATTACTTAATCTGTAAATCTTTGCGATATTTATATTTCAACAAGTGAATGTATAAATTGATTGAATAATTAGCAGATTCATTAAAAACAGAAATGCAACTTTCATCCAGTTTACGGTGAATTTCTGTGGAATTAAAAATGTAAAAATGTGTTAAAAAAAGAAAACAATTAAAAAAATGTCCTAAACCTTTTAACTACATTGATGTAATTATTTGCACAGTTTCAGACATTGGGGTTAAATAAATAAATTAACAAACAAACAAATAAAAGATTTAATTATTCATCCTGTTTGTAAATTGTAAATTATTTAACCGAAAGAAAAGAAAAAAAATATGATTTGCACTCAGAACATTTAAAATCCAATTTTCCTACAGATATATAATACCAAAAAAAAAATTTAATTGTGATGTAGTTCAGTACAACACTGTTCACATCTGATTTTGAAAACTTAATTATTAAACCATACAGAATTTGAATAGATTGTCTCAGAGAGTCCCAGTATCTAGAACTGGAGCTAAAACCGGCTCATGTGAGATGATTTAAGCATTGATCAGTTAATTCTATATTGATGTGATGCCACCTGCTGGTAATCAAAAGAAACCTTAAACTATAAAAAAACTGCACAGTCAAAATTGTCTGTTTCCAAGAAACGGTTCAATCATCAGTATTGTTTCGTTAACGGACACTGTGTGAGACAGAAAAGCAGAGAGAAAGAGACAGAACAATGTCTTTATTTTGTAAAAGAAGGAGACAAGCTAGCTATTGAATTTGTCAGTAGTTGTTGTATTACACACGGCGTTATGCGAATGCCGAGTGAAAAACTCATAAATCACTTTGCCGTTCTTTCAGCCATAATGGAGTAGCGAATCCCTCGGCTTGGCTTTAATTAGAGCGTTGCTGCTGTTAAGACAGTGGCTGTAATCCATGTGGAAGTGCAGTGAAAAGAGAAAGACCCTAGAGTAATCGCCCTGTATTTCTATCACTGCTGTTTCCTGTCTGCTCTTATATTTTAACATCAACTGGGTGAACCTTTTTAATCAATGCTAACTTTATGAAATTCAGTTATTTTGTGATACTTAACAAATCACTTTCAGTGATAAAGCTGTAATCAAGACTACCAAACAAGTCCAAGACCGAAACCAGCTAAAATAGTTTCAATGCAAAATTAACATTAAGGCGAAGAAAAATAATTTTCTTTACGCGAATAAAGATAACATAAGCATAAAATAGACCAATCAGGGACTTGAGGTTTTGAACTGTTTTCACTGATCTTTTCTCACAATTCCTCACCTCCAACTTTCCTTGCAAATGTCCTTGTAATATCCGTGTATCTGTGACCAAATCAATTTCTTCTCCTCTGGCAGTCATTGTGGAATAAAAAGCAGCTATTAAATCCACATGAATATATATTTGAGCTTGTGCATCTTGCTACAGATGCGGTTTGCAATCTCTGACCAGTGCGCTCTCTGACAATCCAATGAAAAGAAGCATTATCATACGCCTGCTAGATGGCCCCGGAATCACCACACAAAATCTGATTAGTTCAAACAGCAGCTTCAGGCAACATATTATTTACCCTTCAGGCGCCCAGACTGTTGATTCTGAAGGCCTCAATGGCAGATTTTGAACCTGACAACATGTGACCGTCATGGCTGAAATCTGATTGGATAGAAATTTTAACCTAATCTTACAATCAAGGAAGCAGTGCAAATGAGAGAAAAGCTATGAAATGAAGAGAATACTATTGGGGATAATTTAATTCATATTCGTTAAAAAAATTATATATTTATTAAATTGTAAGTCAGTGTTTGGAACAGCTAAACATTCAGGCTATGATCAAGACTAGCCGGCTACGACTATTGTCTATCTAAGTCTATCCTTGTTGATTGTTTCTTTCCGTTGGCTCTGTTTCGTCTCTTTTTGCTTTTGGAAGAGCGCTTTATTCCCTGTTCGAGGGTTTGAAAGCAGTGAGTGGAGACCATTCCCACCAGAATTACGAACACACACTACAGTAACCACATCAAGGTACGTAATTTCTCTGCTATGGTAAACATCCAGTTCATTCAGTGTGTGAAGTGTGACATGTTTAGTCAGTTTTTCTCCGTTGCTAGCGATAATCTTATCTGTGAGAAGTCTAAGCTAGTTTGCTCTTTGACAGAGAAGATCTTAGCATTACAGGAGCGCATCCAGAGTCTAGAGAGAAGTAGTGAGTGTGAGAGCAGTCCAGGTTCTGCAGGGGAAAGTCTGGATGCCCTAGATGGAGTTAGCATTCCCCTGACTCTGGCATTAGAGCCCTTCGCAGCGGGGTGAGTGGGTGACGGCTCGGCGGCATACTCGCAAAGCCAAAGCTAACGCTAAGGCTCACCCACGGGAGCACCATTCCTCTCTGCTTTACGTGTCCAACAGGTTTGCTCTCCTCAGTGAAGCACCTGAAAGAGGTCTGGTTATAGGAGACTCTATTCTGAGGCACGTGAAATTAGCTAGAACGTTAGAGGCACCAGCAGCACAGGTCATGTCAAAAGCAGAGCCATGGCGCCGGACATAGCAGGTCAGCTTAGGTTTTTAGGAAAGCACAGGTTCTCTAAGATAGTTTTTCACACAGGAGCAAATGACATACGCCTTCGACAGTCAGAGGTTACTAAGAGTAATATTATAGAGGTGTGTAAATTAGCGAAGGCAATGTCCGATGCAGTAACTTTGGCTCCATCCCAATGCGACGTGGCGATGTAGCCTGCAGCAGGTTATGGTCGCTGAACTGCTGGATGTCCGAGTGGTGCTCCAAAAACAATGTGGGCTTCATAAATAATTGGAGCAATTTTGAGTGCAAGGCTGGCCTGTTAGGGCGGGACGGTATCCATCCCACTAGGGAAGGTGCTGCTCTCATTTCTTGTAGTATAGGTCATAGTCTCAGAACAGCACTAGTTAACAAGTGACTGTCCAGAGCCAAGGCCAGGGAGCAGACAGACAGGCTAAACCGACCATCTGCTAGCTGCACAGAGTCGTCACTCAGGAGCCACCAAATTGAGACTGTCTCCCGAGCGAAACCAAAATGTAGGAATTCTCAGAAAGTCTGTTTAAGTAACCTGATTAACATTAAATAGGACTAAACACACAGCCAGCACCTCTGATCTAAAGATAGGATTGTTGAATATTAGATCTCTCACGTCAAAAGCGCTTACTATAAACAAAATTATTACTGACCAGGAGTTTAAAATAATGTGTTTGACAGAAACGTAGATTAAACCGAATGAATATGTAGCATTAAATGAAGCGAGTCCTCCTGGGTATAGTTAAATACACCAACTCCGTCTAAATGGCAGAGGAGGCGGAGTCGCAGCTATTTATAATAATAATCTAAGCATCACACAAAAGACTAAACAGTTCTTTACACCAACATAAAATATTCAGTGTCCAAAAGTAGGTCTAGCCAGTCAATTCGACTAATTATTATTTATAGACCCCCAGGGCCCTACTCTGATTTTCTCATAGAATTTGCAGATTTCCTCACAAATTTAGATACTTCTTTAGACAAAGCATTAATTGTTGGTGACTTTAATATTCATTTTGATAATCAGGAAGACTCCTTAAAAGCAGCAGTTGTGTCCATTCTAGATTCAGATGGAATTAAGCAGAATGTTATAGGACCCACTCATAGTGGTGGACACACTCTTGATTTGTTATTAACATTTGGATAAAAAAAAAAAAAAAAAAAAAATTGTCATAATTCCACAGTCTGAAGCTATTTCAGACCATTATCTCATCTCTTTTAAAATCTGCCTCAGTCATTACATTAGTACCTCACCACATTACTGTGTTAAGCGTACATTCACGTCAGCTACGTCAGCGTGTTTTATCAATAATCTTCCAGAAATTACGATATTAAATAAATCTCCGTCTGACCCCGCAAAGCTTGACTGGCCACTGAATACCTAGCATCAACGTTACGTTATACTCTAGATGATTTAGCTCCCCTTAAGACCAAAATGATCAGGGAGAAAAAATTAGCACAGTGGTATAATGATCATACGCGCACCTTAAAACAGACCACTCGGAAATTAGAACGTAAATGGCGTCAAACAAAATTAACAGTATTTCAAATAGCATGGAAGGAGAGCCTGCTAAATTATAGAAAATCTCTTAGTGCTGCTAGATCAGCATATTTATCCACCCTCATAGAAAATAACAAGCATAATCCTAGATTTTTATTTAGCATGGTAGCAAAATTAACAGGAAATAAAAGCACTGCACTCACATGCACACCATCAATAGGTAGTAATGATTTCATGAACTTTTTTAATAATAAAGTTGAAAACATCAGGCAAGAAATCCAGACGATTAATATAAATCGAAATTATTTTACAAGTAACCCTGCAGACAGCAGTGTAATTATAACAGACAATCAATTACAAAGCTTCACTCCTATTCATGAGTGACTTAATTTCATTAATTTCTTCATCAAAATCATCAACCTGCATTCTTGATCCCTTGCCTACAAGTTTTCAAAATAATAAACTCCTCCATTAGCACTGGCTATGTACCTAAATCTTTCAAACTGGCAGTTATCAACCCCCTAATAAAGAAACCTGACCTTGACCCATGTCAGCTGTCCAACTACAGGCCAATATCAAACCTCCCCTTTATATCCAAAATTTTAGAAAAGGTTGTATCACAGCAGTTATGCTCACATCTACTTAGGAATAACATTTTTTAAATGTATCAGTCAGGATTTAGGCCTCATCATAGCACAGAGACAGCACTAGTTAAGGTGGTAAATGACCTGCTATTGGCCTCTGATCAGGGTTTTGTCTCTTTACTTGTTTTGCTCGACCTTAGTGCAGCTTTTGACACCATTAATCACACTATACTGCTTGCTAGACTTGAGAACGTTGTTGGAATAAAGGGAACAGCTCTCTTTTGGCTCAGGTCTTATTTGATTGATTGCTATCAGTTTGTTGATGTAAATGGTGAGTTCTCCACACTCTCTGAGGTAAAGTTTGGTGTTTCGCAAGGATCTGTTTTAGGCCCACTGCTTTTCTCTTTATATATGCTGCCTCTGGGTGAAATTATACATAAACATGGTATTCGCTTCTATTGCTAAGCTAATGATACACAGCTGTATATCTCAGCAAAGCCAGATGAGTGTGTAAAGGACATTAGACAGTGGATGCTTGATAACTTTCTTCTGCTCAACTCAGATAAGACGGAAGTATTTTTACTCGGACCACATGCAGCTAGAAGTAAACTTTCCGATTACGTAGCATCTCTGGATGGTGTTACTGTTTCAGCGTGTACAGCAGTCAAAGACCTTGGTGTTATTATTGACCCTAGTCTTTCCTTTGAGGCTCACGTGATGAATATTACCAGCATTGCCTTCTTTCACCTTAGAAATATTGCTAAAATTAGAAATATGATGTTGTTACAGGATGCAGAAAAACTAGTTCATGCTTTTGTTACATCTAGATTAGACTACTGTAACGCTTTACTGTCTGGGTGTTCGAGTAAGTGCATAAATAAGCTTCAGTTAGTTCAGAATGCAGCAGCAAGAGTCCTCACGAGATCTAGAAAATATGACCACATCACCCCTATGCCGCCCATTGATTGAATGCGAGACTCCGGTTCCATTTACAGATATTTATTAACACCGTAGAACACTTTAGCCTGCTTCTCAACCAACGGCAGAGTCATTTCCCAGAAGCAATCTTCACAGTCAAACAAAATATGATCCTTCAACTCACACACAGTTGTAGAAAACACCATGTAGCATGGAGTGATAAAGAAAAACTAGCAGGTAACATCACCGCTACATGTGCGCTTTTGTCACCGTGAGTGGCTTACGGCGCTTACAGGCGCTACTTCCAGTTTTTAACCATGTCAAAATAAAAGTACGTATTTTCAAAATAAATTCAAAAACCGGCTGCATTTACACTCCCACCATCACACAATGTGTGATTCACAATAAATAAATTACATTGTTAACAGAACCTTATAAACCATTGATGTAAATACACAAATATACCTTCAAATATAAACAAAACAATGACATTGAAGAGCTAACCTACTTATTCAGCCTCAAGCAAAAGTACTGTTTTGTGTATTGACCTTTCTAAGTAAACTGGCTTATTTGAGCGTGTGCCTTTACGGTCTAGTGTTGTGTCACTAAGTAACAGTTTAAGTTTTCTGACTCTTCCGTCAGCTCCTTGGAAGACTTCAACTACCTTCGCCAGCTTCCACTGATTTCTTGGTGTGCCATCATCTTGCAACAGGACAATGTCATTCACTTTAGCATTTCTCCTGTCCTTGTTCCATTTGCTCCTCTGCTGTAGATTCAGCAAATACTCCTTTCTCCACCTGGTCCAGAATTCATTGGATAAGAACTGTACTCTCTTCCATCTCTTCTGAAGATAGAGATCTTCCCTTACAAACTCACCAGGTGGTGGTGCGATTATTGACGATTTCATTGTCAATATGTGGTTTGGAGTTAGGGGTTCAGGTCCTAATGGATCATTGAGATGTTCCGTGGTCAATGGTCGACTATTCACTATAGCCATCACTTCGTACAGGAATGTTCTTAATGAAGAACTGTCTAATCTTCCAGCAGACTGGTCTAGGATGGATGTGAGGACACTTCTCACGGTCCGTATCTGCCTCTCCCAGACGCCGCCCATGTGACTGGAAGCAGGTGGGTTCATGACAAAGTTGCATCCTAGCTCTTTCACACGTTCTTGCTCCATTCCTTTCATTAATACTTGAAATTCATTGCGTGCTCCCACAAAGTTTGTGCCTTGATCACTTTGTAGATGACTTACATTGCCTCTTATGGCAATAAAACAGCGCAATGCATTTAGGAAGGCATCAGTAGAAAGGTCATCCAATACCTCAATGTGGATGGCACGTGAACACATACAGGTGAATAGAAGCCCATATCTCTTCAGCTCTTTCCTTCCATCTTTGACATAAAATGGTCCGAAACAGTCCATACCACTATAAGTAAATGGAGGGGTTGCTTCCATCCTCTCTGGTGGAAGATCGGCCATTTTTTGTTCTTGATTACACTTTCTGAGCTTTCTGCATTTGATGCACTTGAAAATGAGTGATGACACTTCACTACTACACCCTAGGATCCAAATCCCACTGGAACGTAGTTCATTGATGGTCATTCCACGACCCTGATGCTTCACCTTCTCATGATAGTGCTTTATCAACAATCGAGATACATGATGTCCTTTGGGGAGGATAGCTGGGTGTTTGACATGAGGGTGGAGTGTTGCTTGTGTCAATCTACCTCCCACCCTCAGGATATCTTGGCTATCCATGAAAGGGTTCAACTTGTGCAGCTCGTTTGACTTGCTCCTTTGTACCTCTTTCTTTTGTTTAAGAGCCTTGATTTCATCACTGAACGCCTCTTCTTGAACTGCATGGATTATGAATTGTTCAGCATCCATTCTTTCTTCAAGTGTCGTAACTTCATTGGATCTTGTTTTAAGACCTTTCACCTCTTTTGCAAAACGCTCAAGTCTTGCTATGGCTCTTACGACTCTCTTCCAATCGGAAAACTTATGAAGTCGATCTGATAGGGACCTTTTCTCATTTGCTTTCGTTGTGTGAACTTGTGCTCCTTTGATTTCTGGGTCGTCCTCATTGAGGTCTCGCACCTGAATCTCTTCTTTGTTAGGGAGCTCCTTTTGCCACAAGAAACTAGGTCCCGTGAACCAGTTAGATTCTACAAGCTCCTTTGCCATGAGTCCGCGAGAGGCGTGGTCAGCCGGGTTATTTTCTGAGGCAACATATTGCCACTGACTTGGTTCTGTGCTCGATTTGATCTGCTGGATCCGATTGGCTACGAATACATGAAATCGCTTTTCATCATTGTTAATGTAACCAAGGACGACCTTGGAATCGGTCCAAAAGTATTCCTGCGGATTTTCGATCTCCATTTCTCTCTTTAGCAGAGCACCTGTCCTTGTGGCTATGACCGCAGCGGAGAGTTCCAGTCTTGGGATTGTTGTTACTTTCGTCGGAGCAACCCTTGCCTTCCCCATAACAAGAGCGCAATGGACTTCTCCAGACTTCGAAACAACCCTAAGGTAAGAACACATTCCATAGCCAGAAACACTAGCATCGGAAAAATGGTGAAGTTCACACTGTAGAACTTCCTTGGCTGCCAATGGTATGTAGTGCCGTGGTATCTCTACCGAAGACAGATTATGAAGGTCTTGGAGCCATGCTTCCCAACGCGGCCTGAGGTCATCCGGAAGTGGCTCATCCCATCCTACCTTGTCTTGGCACATCCTTTGTAGAATCTGTTTACCTTTCAAAATGATAGGTGCCACAAATCCAAGAGGATCAAAAATTGAGGCAACTGTTGACAGTACTCCTCTTCTGGTAAAAGGATGCTCTTTTACCCTCACTCTGAACTGGAATTTATCTGAGCTAATGCACCATTGGACCCCAAGAGCCCGTTCCATCTTTTGCTCGCCCAAGGCCATGTCCAGGTCAGCTGCAACTTCAGCAATTTCTTGCTTTGGGATTGTGGCCAGAACCTTCTTGTTGTTGGTAATGAATTTGTGTAAGCGGAGTTTACCGGTGTTGCAGAGGTCTCTTGCCTCTCTAACAAGCTCGATAGCTTCCTCTTCACTGTCCAAACTTGTTAATCCATCGTCAACATAAAAGTTGCGCTGTATAAATCTCACTGTAGCTTCACTAAACTTGCCTTCTCCATCTGCAGCCAGGTGTTTGAGCCCAAAGTTTGCGCATCCAGGTGACGATGCAGCACCAAACAAGTGAACCTTCATGCGGAACACTGACGGTGGAGCTTCCATATTGCCTCTTTCCCACCACAGAAATCTGAGGTAGTCTTGGTCCCTTGGTGCAACATGAAATTGATGGAACATCCGCTGTACATCACACATGATCGCTACTTGTCCTTTGCGGAAACGGCACAAGACCCCTACAAGGGTATTTGTAAGGTCTGGCCCGGTGAGTAGATGCTCATTCAGTGATGTATTGTGAAACTTAGCTGAGCAATCAAATACCACGCGAATCTTTCCTGGCTTTTGAGGGTGGTAAACTCCATGGTGAGGGATATACCACGTGGTCTGATTGGTTACCTCTGGCTCTGGAACCTTTTCAGCATCACCTCTTGCAATCATGTCCTCCATAAAAGCCACATAATCCTTGTGATATTGATTATCTTTCTTAAGACGTTTTTCCAGACATCTGAGTCTATGTTCTGCACACACTTTGTTGTTTGGCAGACTTGGCCTCTCTTCCTTGAAAGGCAATGGCATTTCGTAATGCCCATTTGGCTTTTGCTTGATTCCTTCTTTCAGTTTCACCACAAACCTAATATCTTCTTGCGACATTAGAACTTCTTCACTAAACTTCTCAGTAAATTCTGACTCAAAGACCTTGAGTATATCTGACGGAGTGATCATTTCCTTAACTTGAGTTCTATAAACAAAATGGACCTCAGACTTGAGCTCTGTAGAGGGCTTGGTAGCTGGCTGAACTTTCTTTATGATGATACGGTGGCTCACACCGATTTCATCCTCATGACCATAATCAACTTCAGTGCTGCTGTAGCCGATAATGCTCCAACCCAACACAGACCTTTGTGCATATGGCTGGTTTTCATTGCCCGTGATGACATCTCTGGGAAGTAAAGCTTGTGGACAGTTATACCCGATCAACAATCCTACTTCACAGTCGAGCTCTGGAGACATTTCCTCTGCCAAATGTTCCAAGTGAGGCCATGACTTTGCGGTTATGCTTGTGGGTATATGGGATCTGTTTGCTGGTATGTAATCTCTGGTATAGGTTGTTGGGAGTTTGATTTTTGTGTCAGAGCTGATGCCTCTTACCTGTAGTCCTTGCACCTTTTGGCTATTCACCACTTTTGTTTTTGATGTTATCGTGGACACTTTAAGTTTTACTGGCTCTTTCTTGGCACCCAATGTTACAGCTGCATCCTTCAGGATGAAGGTTGTGTCGCTCTGACTATCAAGTAAAGCATACACTAAAACTTCCTTGTCTGGTTCCGTTGTCGTGGAGACATAGACTGGAACAATAGATGAAGTATGCGTACTGCTCTTCTCTTGAACAACTCTGTTAGAGGTAGCTTGCTGTATTTCAACTGATTCAGACTGTTGGTTCTTGTCTCCTTTGTTTTCCTTTGATCTTTCTTGTTTTATTCTTACTCCTTGTTCTTGGTCTTTCTTCCCACGATCTTGATGAAGGCAAGTGGGGTGGCGTTTTCCACATAAGTCACACACACTCCTGGATGTACAAGCTCTGGAGTTATGGCCAAACCTAAGACAGCCAAAACATAATTTCTCCAATTGCACAAACTTAACTCTCTCTTCAACTGGTCTTTCCATGATCTTGAGACACCTATGGAGAGTATGGCCTTTCTTTTTGCAAAACATGCATGTGATGCTTGTCTTCTCACTTGTATTAGTGGTGAAAGTCTTAGCACTGAAGTTTTGATTTCGTTGATACTTAGACTGTTCTCGTTCTGATGGCTTTGTTCTTTCTTGGTCAATTTGTTTCACTGCATATAATGATGTGATGGGGTTGCATGCTATTCGAGCCTCCACGTTGAGAAATCTGACAAAGTATCTGAAGTCAGGGAACATTTTGTGTTCATCTTGATAAATCGTGGCTTCTCTGTTCCAGCGTGAGCTCAGCCAATCCGGGAGCTTGACAGTAATCTTTTGGTTTTCCACACAGTCGTTGAGAGTTTGTAGACCTTGAACATATGGCATAGCTGATTCCACACTGCTCAGGAAATCAACAAACTCACGAAGATTTTCGCTGTCCTTGGGGCCAATTTTATGCCATGTATGTATCTTGTCACGGTATGACTTGGCAACTATGAATGGATTACCAAATCTGTCTTCAAGTATGTCCCAAGCAGCACGATAAGCTGTTTCTGTTCCTACAAGGAAATGGCCTTCAATAGCTCTCTTGGCTGAGCCACCAACATACTTGCGTAGAAAGAAAAGCTTTTCCTGAGTCAGCAGGTTCTTGCGATCAATCAGAGTAAAGAAAGAAAGCTTCCAATCATTATACTTGAGAGGATCTCCTTTAAAAACTTCAGGTTCTGGGATTGGAACTCGATTAGCTGTGATTGCTTCAGCAAGAGTTCTCACAAGGTCATTGGAGGCTTCATGAGAGGCTAAAAAGGCTTGAGTGGTTGGAGCTTGAGTGATTGGGACTTGTTGCATGAGTGGAAGTGCAGTTGGGGTGATGACTTGATTTACAGGGACTTGAGAAAATGTGGCTGGCTGTGGACCAGAACATGAGGTGTACATGGAGGGATATGGGAGAGGGTCTTTAGTAGCTTTGACCTCATGTAAGTGATGGACTTGACTGGGCTTGGCTTGTTGTGCAGGAAGAGCTTGGGAGACTGATGCTTGATAGGAGGGAAAAAATGGATCCATTAAAGGGTTAAGTGCAAGTGCTGGATCGACAGATTCTGAATAAACCTGCAGTCTTGCTTGAGCTGCAACATGCCCTTTAAGTTCTTCTAGCCGTTCTACTTCTCTTCTTTTCCCTTCCAACTTCATTTTTCTATCAGCACTTTCTGCTATGAACTGAACTCTTTTTTTAGCACTCTCTGCTTCAATTTCCCTTTCTTTAGCTTCTCTTTCAGCCTTCAAGATTTGATCTTCCACCTCAAGTCTTTGAATTTCTTCCTTCTGCTGATGTTGTGCATTTGTTATCTTCATCACCTCTTGCGTAGCCGCAACTTCAGCTGCCGCTTGTTTTGCATTAAGGGACAGGATGGAAGAATGTCTGGATACTTTAGAAGAAGCTTTTGACTTAGCGGTTTTAGCTGAGGAAACACTAGAAACTGTGCTGTCAAACACTGACTTAGCATCAGGCCAAGATATGATTTCTGAATCATCACCATTGCGGAAACGTTGAACATTTGTATTTGCAATCCTAGTGAATGCCTGGCATGTGTCATTCATTCTCCGAATGTCAGGTTCAGGACTTGAAATGGCTCTTATTTTGAGGTAAGTATTGTCCATGTCAACTTGAATGGTGTTGATTTCATTTACAATCTCATCAATCAGATCATCAGCATCATTATTCTTAATGGACCGTTTTAAGCCATTGATGTGATACTTCCATCTTCTGTACATCCCTACAAATCTCACATTTAGATCCTTCAATTTGTCATCTAACAAAGCTTTTCCCTTTTCAGTGAGCCTTTGTGTGCGTCCAGATTTCCTAATTCCAGGAGGCAGTTGTGTATCATTCGCACCAACCTGAGATTGTGTTTCCTGTGCTGTGTCTTCAACTTGCTCATCAGCGTCACCTTGCTGTGATAGGGTAGTCTGCTCTGCGTCACTATCTTCTTGAAGGTCTCCAAGAGTGACCTCTTCAGTTGGAAAAGTGCTTTCCTTTGAGTGTGACATATTAAATGTACAGAGGTTTAAATGTGTTGAAATTTGAATAAAATGTATTCTGTTCTCTAATGTGTGCAAATATGAAATAACATGAAATGTTGAAAATGAAATGAAAAGTAAATATAAATCTCTTTGAATACCTTAGCTTAACCTTTGAATATTGTACAACAAACACTACAGTATCATAATAACACACTTCAATGAATGAGTAATAAAAAGGGCAATTAACAAAGTATGAAAAAAAACTCTTGGCACAGTCTAAATATGAAAACTCACTTGTATGAACAATACTTTGATATTAACTTACAACATCTTAGATTCAACTGGGAGAATGGTTAATTTACTTATTTACTAATCAATCGCAGGAAAGGAAAATGTCCACTGCTGCTTTAAGAAGAAAAAACCACGAATGAAATGTCCGTGTGTTATAATGGCAGTACTTGCGCTACTTTCAAGACACTCTCACATGCTTGCTTGTGTAGCCTTGTCCTTCGCCCTTTGGATTCACACGAACAGTTCACATTCACATGATGGCCTCTCCTTTACCGTACGTGGCCTGCAACTGGTCCGTCTTCGTCCGCTCGGAGTCTTCACCGATGCAGAAGTGTTCTACTATGCCGCCCATTGATTGAATGCGAGACTCCGGTTCCATTTACAGAT
>JAAIIK010000121.1:454026-471453 GCA_014706435.1 Silurus glanis
ATCTGTATTCTTGTCTATATGCGCATGCGTTGTTTCTGTGTGTGTTAGTGTTATTATGTTAGTTTGTGTATATGTGTTAGTGTGTATGTGTGTTGGAATATGCTCATTAAAGTATGTGTGTGTGTGTGTTTGTGTGTTTTCCCTCGTCATGCTACTAAAATATGCGCCGCTCCTACGGTATTGCCTCTGTACTTGATGTAGACTGGAGAGAAAGTGAAGTGTGTTAGAGAGCAGCAGTGGTGTTTGCTGTCTCTCCGGAGTCGTGGCTCGGTTTATACGGAGCAGACAAGTGTGATTTATAATAGACAGAATAGAAAAGTGTTGATGAGTTTGCTTTAATAATGCCTCACACACACAAACACACAGAGTTTTTCTTAGCTTACACACCCTCTCAGCTAGTTATTATGCTAGAGAACATTCGAGACATTTATACCAAGCTATTCGCTTTCAGCTAATTTTTATGGTTAGTTATAATTTTAAGCTATAAGCTTTGAAATGCCTTTTTTTCTAGTCAGTTATTATGCTAGCTACCATGTGAGAGATTACCACTGACCTATTAACACACAGCATATCGCTCATTTGGGCCTAGTTTGCACGGGCAGTGTAAACAGCAATAACATTAGGATCATTTTTTATGGTCTGTTATTGTTATGCTAGCTACCTTTGATTTTGAGCAATTTGGATATATTTTGGGGCTTTTTTGGAGCTATTAGTGAACCGCTCGTTGGAACGGCTAGTTCGCTATCAAGAGCAGTTAGCATTCAGAAGGTTGTATGGTCAGTTGTTTTTATGCTAGCAAGCATTTCTTTTGAAACATTTTGAGTAAATGTTGTTAGTTAGCCTTATGTCCCCCGTGTTACATGGCATTAATTTTACATCAGTAACTAAACATTTTGTTTAATAATAATAGTAAAAAAGGTCAATCCAGCTATTATTTCACAGACTCATTCTGAGCTAATATTATTCTGCGAGTTTGTCACTTATCAATAATTAGCTATTTGCCTTCAGCTTCTTTTAGCAAGGATAAAATATCAGAAACTACTGTTAAACAATTAGCATTTCAGTTCTTTGTATGGTCAGTTATTGTACTATTAGCAAACATTTGAAAGATTAATTTTGGCCATTGCTATGCTTGCTAACTTTGAAAGACCGCCACTGACAAATTAACCTTTAGCTAGTTTTTATGGTTAGCTATTGTTTTGCTAGTTACCATGTATGAGATTACCACTGAGCAATTAGCTATCTTGTATGGTTGATTATTATCAAGCTACACAACAATTGTGTTTAGCTAGTTTCCACTTAGCTCAATATTAATATCATAATTTAGAAGGTTTCAATGCTTAATCTTTGTTATACTAGCTAGTGTTTGAGAAATTAAAATTAAACTAATAGTATGCAGGTGGTTCACATGCATCATTATCTTTTAGAAAACGAGTCATTGTTGCTATTTAGCCTTAGCTAATTTTTCCTTGTTTCCTTGAGGCTCTTAATTAGCATCAGTAACCGAATATTATGTAAAAAATAAAATTATTAATATTATTGTATTATATTATTAATATTAATTATTATTATTAATAAATAATTAACATGACAGAAACTACCATTTAGGGTGCTAGGTTTTTTTTTTCTGTATTTAACTTTCACTCTTGAAGATGTTTACCAGAGATTTTTAGATTTTT
The DNA here is from genome assembly GCA_014706435.1 of Silurus glanis. Lineage (NCBI taxonomy): Eukaryota > Metazoa > Chordata > Actinopteri > Siluriformes > Siluridae > Silurus > Silurus glanis. The sequence goes on from JAAIIK010000121.1 coordinate 455,706, forward strand.
AGATGAGTAATACCAAGTAAGTGTGTTTTTCACACTGGAAAACATGTCACACTCAAAAAAGCTTGGTTATCATTTTAAGCATCATGTCTGACTCACTAATTATCCCCAAGTGTGTGTGTTTAAAAAAGAACTTGAGCGCTGAAAACATTAGCAGCACGGCTGATTGTGGCTGATAGCTGGAAAGGTGAAAATGTCAACCCCGCTCCTCGCTCGCTTTAATAGACACCGGCTCTCTACATTTATAATCACACCGATGTTTCTATCTGACTAACGTAGGCTGCTGCTGCTAATCTCTGATTGGAGATAAGACCCGTGTACCGGGTGGTCTCTGAGGTCACAGGAGGATAACTGGTTTGCGCATTTGGTTCATGATAAATGTCATCATTGCCTATGCTCAACAAGTGGGCTGTGAGATGGAGAGGCAAGAAAAAATCTGGAGTGAGTTAAATGGAGTGGTAGATGGTGTACCTAGGAATGAAAGATTTGTGATTTTGCTAAAAGGATGGAAATGTCAGTGGTGAATACGTATTTTAAGAAGAAGGAGGAGCATAGGGTGACGTATAATAGCGAAGGAAGGTGCACACAGGTGGACTACGTTCTATGTAGGAGATGCAACCTTAGGGAGCTTGAAGACGGTAAGGTGTTGGCAGGGGACAGTGTAGCTAGACAGCATCAGATGGTGGTCTGTAGGATGGCCTTGAAGGTGAAGAAGATGAGGGGGGGTGAGGACAGAAAGAAGAATAAGATTGTAAAAAAGCAAGAGTACAAGAAGAGTGCAGATGTAACAAAAGAAAAGGAAAAGGCATATGAGTAGCTGTATGAGAAGTTGAACACTAAGGAAGGAGAAAATTATTTGTAGCGATTGGCCGGGCAGAGGGACCGAGTTGGGAAGGATTTGCTACAAGTTAGAGCAAAAAAGGATTGAGATCTGTTGGAAAAGTGTTGACTAGGAGTAATTTGTGCAGCTGATGAACGAGGAAAATGTGAGAGAGAGAGAGAGAAGTTTGGATGGTGTGGAGATAGTGAAACAGGAAGTGAATAGGATTAGTAAGGAGGAAGTGAGAGCAGTTATTAAGAGGATGAAGAGTGGGAAGTCGGTAGGACCCGATGACATATAGATTGTAGAACAAGATTCTGGAAAGTGAGAGGATGCCTAAGGAAGGAAGAAGGAGTGTGCTGGTACTGATCTTTAAGAATAAGGGAGATGTTCAGACCTGCAGTAAGTACAGGGGAATAAAGTTGATCAGTCACAACATGAAGTTATGGGAAAGAGTAGTGGAAGCCAGGCTGAGAGAAGAGGTGACTTAATAGCCACATCTGTATGAGGATAGTGTGACAGCAGTGAAGTGTGCAGTAGGAACAACAGACTGGTTTAAGGTGGAGGTTGGACTGCATCAAGGATCAGTTCTGAGCCCTTTCCTGTTTGCAGTGATGATGGACAGATTGAAGGATGAGGTCAGACAGGAGTCTCCATGGACTATGATTTTTGCGGATGATATTGTTATTTGTGGTGAGAGTAGGGAGCAGGTGGAGAAGAGCCTGGAGAGGTGGGTGTATGTGCTGGAGAGAAGGGGAATGAAAGTCAGTAGGAGTAAGACAGAGTACATGTGTGTGAATGAGAGGGAGGGCAGTGGAGTGGTGTGGTTGCAGGGAGAAGAGGTGGAGAAGGTGGAGGAGTTCAGGTTCCTGGGGTCAACAGTGCAAAATAATGGCGAGAGTGTTAGAGAAGTAAAGAAAAGAGTGCAGGCAGGGTGGAGTGGGTGGAGAAGAGTGATAGCAGGAGTGATTTGTGATAGAAGGGTATCTGCAAGAATGAAAGGGAAAGTTTATAGGACTGTGGTGAGACCTGCGATGTTGTATGGTTTAGAGACAGTGGCGTTAACTAAATGACAGGGGGTTTAGCTGGAGGTAGCAGAGATGTTGAGATGTTTATGGATGTGGTGAGTGAAGACATTCAGGTAGTTGGTTTAAAAGAGGCAGATGTAGAGGACAGGGGGTATGGAGATGGATGATTCGCTGTGGCAACCCCTAATTACAGAAGCCGAAACACGATGATGATACTGGGGACACCATTAGCCATGATGCTTGAACATCCCATTTCACATTTAGTCCCCGTGTGCTATAATAATAACTGTAATTCTTCACTCATCTCCACCCTTAACAAAAGAACACTTTCATTAATTAAAAAGAAAACGCTTTACTAGACAAAGAAAAGAAAGAGAAGAAATCCAAAGTGGTCACCATTAACTAGGCAATGATTCATTAAGTAAATTAAATAAAATTTTCAGTACATTTTTATTTGTATAGTGCTTTTAACAATGGACATTGTCTCAAAGTAGCTTAACACAGATAAAGCTGTTATAAAAGAATGTATAAGTTTGTTCCCTTTAATTGTAAGTTTATCCCCATTGAGTGAGTTGAGGTACGGCAGCAGCACAGTACTAGATCGCAAGACCCTACAAAGGGTCGTAAGAGCAGCGAAATTCATTATTGGAAATTAACTCCGAGCCTTACAGGTAATCTACCGCACACGATGTTTGAGGAAGGCTAAAAAAATCCTAGCTGATCCTAGTCACCCAGCCTATTCAACAGACTGCCATCGGGCAGATGCTACCAGAGTATTCATTCCAGAACCAATAGGCTGAAGAATTGTTTTTACCCTCATACATTTCATACATACGTGCACATGGTTTAACACACTGGGACTGCACAATTTTTCATTCTCACAACTCTAAATACTATTGCACCCAGTACTTTGCACCTTACTCACACACTACATATCTTTGCGTATTTTTGAACACCTACTCTAACATATGCATGTCTTCTATATTTTTATAAAAAATACCTCATGCTAATATGTCATATATGTAAAAATTTATATAATTCATATACTATATAGACGGTTCTGCACCCACTTGTAAATTATTATAACCTCCTTATGCTTCGTTATTACTTTTCTCTTTGATTTCTTTCTTTGGTCTGTTCTTATATTGTTGAATGTTTCCTTTTTAATATTGCTGTAATTTGCCTGTATCCTCGCTTAATAATTTCAGTGTACAAACTGTCACTGGAATCTGTACATATGATAAATAAAACTTGAAACTTGAGCCAGTGGCGACTGTGGTGAAGGAACAACTCCCTGAGATGGCATGAGGAAAAAAAATTAAGAGGACTCAAAAAGGAACCTCTCCTCATCCTCAACACCGAATGTCCATTCATTGCAGTTCCATCATTGTTGATGGGCGCACCTTGTGGCCATTGTAGTAGACTGTTGATATTAATATACAGTCCAAATCCATCCACAAAGTTTTTAAGTTGCTTAGTGATTTCATGGATCTTTAGGCTGTTGATGTTGGACTATCCCCAGCTGCACAAATGGTGTCCAATTAAACTGCCCCCTGCTGTAGTCTTCATTATTTGAGGTACCAACAGCCTTTTGATCTAAGTAGGCGTGTGGACGATCAGAATGTAACAAAGGTTTCTCAGATACTGTGGCGTGAGACCATTGAGTGTTTTAAATGTCAGTAGTGGTATTTTGTAATCAATGGGAAATTGAATTGGGAGCCAGTGTAGACACTGGGTGATGTGCCATATTTTCTGCTTCTAGTAAGAACTCTTGGAGCTGCACCCTGTAACAACATCAAATTTCTTACTTTCTTACTATCCTGGTAGTTATTTCTATGAGTCTCAAAGGAAATAGTCAATAATGACACCAAGGCCTTTGACTGTTGTACATGCTGTATACTGTGTACACATTTTAGGAAGAGAATAACCTTTGATTAGACTAAGAACCCCTTTTCTAAAAATACATGTTTAATCTGTTATTCTTCAACTTTGTATAGTTTTTGCAATTTTGAAAAGTAATTTGGGTCAAACAAACAAAAAAGTACCTGTCCCAGGTACTATCCTCCTCCCATAGAGTACAACTAGCTAGAGTTTGCCCTCAGATAAAGCTCAAGCCTGGGGCCAAGAAGGTGGCCCCTGTAATGAAATCCATACCAGAGCTCAACAAGGCAGCCTCCCACAAGCTGATCACCCTAGAGGCCACTGAGGCAGCTTCTCACAACCTGTTTATGCCAGAGGCAGAGAAGGTGACCTCTCATGACCCATTTGTGCCAGAGAATAAACAGGCAGCCTCCAATGACCTGTTTTGACATCTTTAAGATCTCAATACTCTGGACTTCTAGTAGTTCATAGAATAGCAAAGTCCACTAAAGGTGGTAGAGCATTCTCACATTTAGCTTCTAAACTTTAGAATAGTCTTTCTGACAGTGTTCAGGGCTCAGACACACTCTCCCAGTTCAATCGCAGATTAAAGACTTTTATCTTTTTAGTGAGTTCTACACACAACACACATCACATATCATAACCTTGTGCTCCATTATATCTGATCACATCACATTATTAACTTGAGCTTGTTAATATCATGAACAGCAGCTGCACTAATTTCTCTCCACTGCTTCTCTTTCTGTATTATTTTTTATGGGCCTTCAAATGCCAACAAACATCCTGAACCATTTAGAGACGTACCAGCGCCATTTAGATCCCACTTCATGTAAAGTTTAAACATTGGACCTCTCTGAGTGTTTAAAGGCTCTGGCATGGAGAAGCTGGTGTTGGATCTGTGATGATCACAAATGTTGAGCTATTTTATGAGTTGCTCAGTATCTCCCGGTTCCATAACGTCAACTGACTGTATAAGACTGTAGAAAGGACATCACTCATAATCTCACACTCCGGTGCTCATGTTAGTTCTCGCTCTCCAGTGTTTTGTATAATTTTTAAGATTTATAAACCCACTCTTGATATCATGAAAATGGGTTACCCTTTTAACTCTGGTTCCTCTCAAGGTTTCTTCCTCATAACATCTAAGGGAGTTTTTCCTTACCAAATTCGCCCCAGGCTTTAACAGGGATAAATACACATCATTCCCTTTAATTCTTAAGTTCTGTGAAGCTGTTTGAGACAATGTCCATTGAAAAAATGGCTATAGAACTAAACTTGAACTTGAACTTATCCCATAGGACTACAAGGCAGCCTCCAAAGCCAAGCCCCCACCAGAGGCTGACCATACCAGGTAAAACACCATATCCTTCTTTTACACCCGGCTTATGCCTTGCTGATTGACCCTGGAGTAGCAGTTTGGTGTTGCTGGGAGTTGAACTCCTGGCCTTTGGATCCAAAGTTCAATGCCTTAACCACCCAGTTACCACCTCCCCCTTGTGTGTATTTATACCCCTTTTAGTAACACATTCAGTTTTTAGTAATAATAATAATAATAATAATAATAATAATAATAATAATAATGCATTTCATTTATAGGTGCCTTATGTAACACTCAAGGACACCTATCTATAGTTTATATAGACACATAATTTATCTGTGATTATCAAGCTGTTTTTATTCTCATTTATGCCTTACTGCTGCTGCTTGCAATACATTGCATAAATAAACTATTAACTTACTCTGTATTTGCATCTGCCTCCCCTGTCATGCGCATTCTCATTTACATGCCACCTGAAGTAATGACGTGTACAGTATTGTAGGGGCGGTGTACTGTATTATTGCAGATTTTTCTCTGGAACATTCTACTATATGGCTATTGATTGACCTCTGACAGCTTCAGTGGAGAACAATGAAATTATGAGTCACATGTTTTTGATGAATGGTGTGTATGCGAGACGTGTTAATAATCAATCTATCTCTTTTTCTCTATCTGTATCCTGTGCAGGTTGCAGTCTGTCAGCACTGTGGCTCTTTAATTTCAGACATGTGCAGTGAGACAAACAAAACCTCATGACTATTTAATGACAGTGAATCTGATCCCGGTGGTGGAGCTGCAGGGAGAAACTGGAAGAATTAGGATTTATTTATCGCTGGCTTTGAGCTGATGTCAAATAAGGTCTACCCAGGGACAAAAGTGGGAAAATACAAAAAACCAAAAAGCAGTCAAAAAACGTTGGTATTTTAAGAAAGTTATTATTGTTATGTACAGTAATTGCCTACTAGATTTAGAATTTGTTATGATATTTAATTGCCCTATATTGTATAAATGATCAAACATATTGGGACACCTGTTTTTTCAGCAATATGAGATTCTTCCCCAAACTGCTACCACAAAATTGGAGGCACACAATTGTATAAAATGTTCTTTGGATGCATTACAATGGAATATTCCCATTATTTGAACTAGGAGACCCAAACCTGTTCCAGCATGACCATGTAGCTGGCGTTATGCATAGGAGCATTGCGATATGGATTGTATTGGATAGAGTGGATGATCTTGAGTGGCTTATTATCTACTGCTAGCCGCTGCACCTCAGGTATCATATCAGACACCTGATTCACAGCTGTTCATTCGATTTTTATATTCAGTAGCGTTACCTTTCATGACACTTGTCTCATGTTCAACTTTTCAAGGTTGATGTTATCATCCACATTCCTCATATTACATTTATGGCATTTGTCAAACACCCTTATCCAGAGTGACTAGGGTTGCGGGCCTTGCTCAAGAACTGAGCAGTGGTAGCTTGATGGTGCTGGGATTTGAGCTCATGACCTTCCAGTCAACTAAACTACCACCTCCTGTTTTCCTACTTAGGTTATAGTTTCTTTGTTACTTTTTCCTCGTTTTCTTCGTATTAGTTATTAGTTATCTGCCTTATCTTTAGAATTACATGACACAGCAAATCTGAAGATTCTCCCAGAAGAATAGTGCTTAAATTTGTAGATTCCTATATGAAGAACTAATAAATCCCCTTGGAGGACAGTCGATTGGTGATCACACATTACAGAATCCTGACTGAAGGGCCTGTTTAAATCCTCATGGTGCTGAGGGTTTGTATTAGTATCACAGCTGAAACAAAACTGGCTGCGGTCAATGCCACATGATGAGATGCATTATTTGGCACGTCCTACATTTCCCAGAGGATGTACCAGGGCTTGCTCTATTCAATGCTATGTGGAATATGTATTAGTGTGTGACATTGGCAGACATCCATGCTGTAAATTGCTTTGAGGACAGGCACTGCTCTGTGCGATCTCAGTTCACATCTGATGACCTGCAGGACTAACAGTAAAGGATATAATGGGATAAGAACGGGAACATGCTACTTAAATAACGATAATAATAATAATAATAATTAATAATAATAATAATAATAATAATAATAATAATAATAATACACCGACCAGGCATAAAACTATGACATTATAACATTATGAGCGGTGAAGTGAATAACACTGATTATCTCTTCATCATGGCACCTGTTAGTGGGTGGGATATTTTATGCAGCAAGAAAAATGGCCAAGTGTAAGAACTTGAGCGAGTTTGACAAGTGTCAATTTGTGATGTCTAGACGACTGGGCCAGAGCATTTCCAAAACGAAGTATCTTGTGGTCTGTTCCCGGTCTGCAGTGGTCAGTATCTATTAAAAAGAAGAAACAGTGGTGAACAGGGTCGTGGGAGGCCGAGGCTCATTGATGCATGTGGGGAGCGAAGGCTGGTCCGTGTGGTCCAAACCAACAGACGAGCTCCTGTAGCTCAAACTGCTAAAGATGTTAATCCTCTATAGGTCAGAACTGTTTTGGCAGGAAAAGCAGACGAACACAATATTAGGCAGGTGGTCATAATGTTATGCCTGATCGGTATATATTCAAATACTCTGATATGATTGTTCTGGAAGTGTTAAATAATTTGCCAAAGGTTTTTCTAAACCCAGTTGTCAGAAATGTATATTGTTGAGTTTGTTCTAATAGAAAATAATCATTCAAAAGAAGTTGTTTGATTGACATTCCATGTTAAAAAGTGTTTTATAATCTTTTCAGGGAAAAGGGAACAGAAAACCAACAGAGTAGTGAGGAAATGACTTATTGACAGTTTCATAACATTAAAATGTTATAATAATGCTATATTTTTCTCAAACTGTCACAGGTTCATATGAACCATAAGACCCCAAGCCAGCTCCATGAAGCTTGAGTGGCCTGCTATAGAGCTCTGAACTCAACCCTATTTAACACCTTTGGGATAAATGTGAACTGACTTCACCCCAGACCTCCTCACCGTCTTACCTACATCAGTGCCTGACTTTACTAACACCTTTGTAGCTGACTAAAAACAAATCCTGTTTAACACTTTCCTAGATGAGTGGATGTTATCATATCAGTAAATATGATTCATGTGGAATAGGATGTTCACAAAGCAGAAAAATTTCATGCTCAGGTGTCAACAAACTTTATTTAGTGCATCTGAGTCACTTTGTGACTTAGTCACTTAGTGACATTTTCATAACCAGTCAGAGACAGAAGAATGAGATTGACAGACAGACCGAAAGAGAGATAGGGTATGATACTGCTTGTCAGAGCTTATGAGGGTTGAAGTAGGCAGGATTAGAATCAGAAACCCCAGAAATAAGACAAAGATCAAAACCAGAAAAGTGATAGCAATGATAAAACTTAATATACCATGAGAACAAGCTACAATGAGCAATACGTCACACCAAATGAGTGTACATATTCTGCTTACAGTATATAGTGCTTGTTAGCATGGGAATTGCTACAGTCAGCACAATCTCACAGGTTCTTTTTAATATGTTTTGTTTGAGTTGTATGTGGTAAGCAGGAGAGCAAAACCAAACTCCACTCCACTCCAAGCTATTGCTGCCATGCTGCTGCTACCTCCCCAAGATGATATACTGTACTATAGATAGATAGATAGATAGATAGATAGATAGATAGATAGATAGAACTTTATTGTCAGTGCATAGTACACAGCAACAAAATACAGTTTAGCATCTACCAGAAGTGCAAATAGTAGCAATTGTGATTTTATATATATATGTTAGTGCAGCTGTACCGTATGTAAGACATAATATGTGAGAATAAGGGGTATATACATTTACAATATGCAATATGTACATTGTATGTAGAACTGTAAATACATACTACAGTTTTCTAACAGTTTAGTGTAGAGTTTATCCAGGTGGGTGAGGGCTGAATGAAGAACCGTGGAAACTGTATCCTCTGTCGACCTGTTCGGACTGGCGTAGGTCCAGTGTAGGTGGTAGGCCCACAGTGAGGTGATTCAAAACCAGTTTCTCAAAGCATTTCATAACAATAGGGGTGAGTGCAACTGGGCGAAACTCTTCTGCAGCTGAATGCTCAGGCACTGGTAGGATGGTTGTAGTTTTCAGGTATGTGGAAACTGTGGTTTGGGCCAGTAACAGGTTGAAAATGTCGGTAAAGACCTGCACATGCTCTGAGCACATGTAATCAAAATATTTAATCGCAATTAATCGCATGATTGACATGAATTAACTCGTGATTAATCGCAACTTAATCACATATTTCTATCTGTTCTAAATGTACCTTAAATTAAAAGTTTTTATGTTTTTAATTCTCTAATCAATTTGCCCATGGACAAATGTTGATGCTTAATGCAAATATATGTTTATTATTAGTGAAAATAGAGCATGAAGACAAAATATTCTTGTAAATCTTTTGACGGTCAATAGGGTGATACTGGAGAAACTGTATCTCTTATAACTTTCAAACGGATTACATAATTATATAAATGTAGTATATTTATATGTATGTAATATATGTAATATATAAAATAAATATTACATAATTAAAGCTTTCGATACATTATTTATTATGTCTGTGAGGCAAGTATTTACTGAGACAGCAGAGAGCGCCCCCTGTCTGTTTTCTTTATTTTACAAAAGCACTGCGTTTTCTCGACATCAGGGGGTTAATTGTGTGCATCATGGTGGATTTTGGTTTGAGATTTGATGCATCAGTAAAACAAATGTTTACTGATGAAAATTATTTTTCAGTGGAGGTTTTTTTTTGTATATCTGAGTAAAAAAAACGTCGTGAATATCGGTGTGTTGCTTTTAAACTTTTAACCTTACCCCTTTTTTATGTAAAGGTCTAGGGTACTTAATATAGTTTGCATTAATTTAATATTTTAGCAACTGGATGAATAAGAAATAAGAAATTAGACCAGTATTGTTAGCCTTTTGCTCAATAATAATAGTGATCAAAGCTGCTTTTTTCAATGTCAGTCTAATGTTCATTGTAAATGTTAAACAATTATTTTAAATTATTTTTTATATTATTATCATTATCATTTTATATATATATATATATATATATATATATATATATATATATATATATGTACTCTAAATGTATAACAAGTATGATTTGGAAAAGAAAAGATATATTTCCCAAAGTAACCTTGTCCAGATATTTATTTGCCCCGCCATCATCAACTGTCAAGTCATGTCTGGTTCTGAGGTTGAACATGTCATTTGGCAGCAATTATGCTGAAAAGCGAAGAAGATCCAGATGGGTTTATGGGCACTGAATTAAATAAATGGCACTGGCAGGTTTTTGGATGCCAGAACTATAGACTGAGGAAATGGAGCATGGATTAAAGGACAAAAACAATGACATATGGAACGAGATATCAAGTCTGAAGGTCTCACTGAATGTAGTAGATTTGTAAATTCGTCTGAACATCAAATTGATGATGATTATGTACGCCAGAATACTCTTCACAATTTCGCATTTGTTTTAGCACCTTATACACATCCATGACTCACTACACACACTTTTTCATGTTAGTAGTTTCCTGTTTTTAAAGAGAGTTTTTTGCCTGTATCCAGTCACACTGTACCATTTCTCTCTTTTTCCATCAATAGTCTGGCTCTATTGTTTTTATTTATTGTATTTTCCACTTTCCTTTATTTATCCTCAATCATTTATTCCTGTTTAAAGACAGCAAGTGAAAACCCTTCATGGCATCACTTTGTAAAAAATAGACTACAGTATATGGACAAAAAATTTGTGGACACAATTTTGCTGTCATAATAACCTCTACTCTCCTGGGAAGATGTTCCAGTAGATTTTGTAGAGATTTGTGCCAATTTAGCCTTAAGGGTGTTAGTAAAGTCAGGTACTGATGTAGGTGAAATTATGGGAGCTAGCCCGTGCTGTATGAGGAGCTCCTGGAGGTAGTGACGTGTCCAAGCTCGAGCTAGCTTGGCCGGACAAAATCCAGTAAGCTGAATGAGCACCTCCTGTACCCTGCGTCACAGCCTTCATGCCGGGGTCTGCCTTTTATCCCGGATCTGCACACTGAGGTGTCCAGGTCCTGGAGTAGCCCGTATGAGGCACGCCTCTTTACAACACAAGCCACGCTGTATGCGAACGTGGTGGGGATGAAAGAGTGCGGCTATAAGACGTTGCCACGGGTGGAAGAGAAGCTAGCTGGCTATCTCTCCCCGGGTGTAGCGTCATCCCTTAAGGCCCCGGTAATGCCCACTAAACCGTTGCGAGCCACTTTGGCTTTAGTGGGCAAGGCTTATGCGGCAGCAGGTCGGGCTGCGGGTTGCCTCCACACGTTGGATGTGTTCCTGGCATACCAGGCTGACCTGCATCGGGAGATGGACGGGGGATTCAGCTCTGGGCCTGATGATATTAAGAAGCTAAGTCGCGCTGCCGACCTAGACCTTAGGGCCACCAAGGAAACATCTAAGTCCGTGGGGCACTCCATGTCAGGCTTAGTAGCCACAGAAAGGCATCTGTGGCTCACCCTGTCGGATATTCCCGACAGGGACAGGTCTTACCTGCTGAATGCCCCGATGGCCCCTTATACGCTTATACGGTGCGGTTGTTGATAAGTTCCAGGAGGCCAAGAAGCAGTCACCGGTGTTTCAACGGTATCTCCCTCTACGCTCCCAAGGGGCAGACGGAGCGTTGCCATGCAGTCTCCTCCGGAGGGCCCAAGGACCCTCGGCGACACTCTAGGCCCAAGCCCAAGGAGCCGGCGGACCTAAGGGTCGTCCTCTTCAGCAAGCGGGCTGCGGCGCTCAGGCCCTGACAACCTTAGGAGGGCAGTATACACCTCATTACACAGTGTCCGTCCTTCCTCAGTGCCACCAGGAGGTCAGGCTGTTAACGCTGCCACAGGATATGCATCAGGGCACAGCCACCTACAGCGGGTGTCTTCCTCCACCTCTGCCCAGTCTTGGAGTGGATGGCGGAGACTCGCTGCCTCTTATGAAGCTCCAATGGCTGCAGGGCACTGCTCCGGCCGCTCTTGACTCGAGAGGCTGGTTCCCTTTAGAGACTTCCAGACATGTCTCAGTGGGTCCTGAGCATGGTAAAGAAGGTCTTCTCGATTTAGTTTGGGTCCTCTCCTCCCCATTTTAACAGGGTGTGTCCTGCCCAAAGTTATGCCCCTTCTGACCCTGAGAAGGCACAGTTATTAGCAGCTGGTCTCTCTACTGATCGAGTGGAGACCATCCTCTAATCCAGAGCTCCCTCTATGAGTCAACTGCCTGGTTGGTTCAGTGCTGGAGTTCATGCAGAAACAGTTTGTCATACAGTTGGCTCTTTCGCCTCTGAAGGGTAACGTGTCCGATATCGCGGATTATTGTTCCCCACTTACTGGGCAGTAGCTGGGTAGACACCCTTGGTGACACGTTTCTGCGCGGCACCTGGAGGCTCAGGTCCGCGACGCGACTCAGAGTGCCTGTGTGGGACTTGGCCATTGTGTTGCCAGCTCTGTCTGAGCCACCCCTTCGAGCCATTGGCCGAGGTGGCCCTTAGGTTACCCTAAACCAGGGTATGTACCTAACATGCCCACGGCTCCCCCACGGCCTGTTGTGCTGCAGACATTCTACCCTCCTCCTTATCAGCCCCTGACAAGGAGAAACAAACCAACTGTGTCCAGTGCAAGCAAGCATTGGACACATACGTCCACAGGACAGGTCGGTGGAGAAAGTCGGAGCAGCTATTTGTCCGCTATGGCCCCTATAGGCAACAAGCAGAGTCTCAGTGGGTGGATTGTGGATGCTATTTCATATGAGTCCTCTGGTCTCCCTACTCCTTTCGGGGTCAAGGCTCACTCCTCTCGGAGTGTGGCGGCCTCTACGGCTTGGTCTGCTGGAGTCCCATTCCAGGACATTTGCAACGCTGCGGGCTGGTCCACCTCGCTGACCTTTGTCAGGTTCTTACCTTGGAGCCACTACCATCTCCTCTGGCCTTCGCTCTGGATGTGCTCTCACACACTAGGCAAGGACAGGTCAGTGTGGCATGATTGGACACTCATTCCCAAAGTGTTTCGAGATTCAGAGCGTGAGCAACGTGAAAGCGTTCACAATGCGTTTGGATGCAGCGTCTCGTTCCTTTAGGATACTAAGGTTACATACGTAACCTAGAGATATTTAATAGAGCTCTATAGCAGTAGATCTTCCACTCCAACCCATATTAAGCATATTTATATGGAGATGGCTTTCTGCAAAAGGCATTGTCATGCTGAAATAAGCTTGTGTCCCCTAGTCAAAGTGAAGGTAAGATTTCATGCTACCACATCTAGAGACATCCTTCACAATTGCTTGACTCCAATGTTGTGGTAATAGTTTGGGGAAGAACCACATATGGCTGGAAAAATCAGGTGTCCCCAAACTTATGTTATTTATATCTGTATATATAAAATAAATGCAAACTAAAGCTATGTTGTATCTAAATAAAATAAACTGAATTAAATAAAACAAGTGATGATTGTTGTTGTTAATGATTTAATAAGTAACGAACATCTGCCTTTTATCATTGTGGCCAAACAGATTTCTTACTGGAACAGCATCATGAAAGATCCTGTAAAATGAAAAAATAAATAAATAAAATAAAAATTATTTCATCCCAGCACCTGCAGATCTGAGAGAGGCAGGAACGATACAACAGCAGGTGGAGTGGAGACTCGATTTGTAGTAAGGAGCCAAGTATGTGAGGAAAAAATGAATCATTTCGCCAACAAAATAGAATTTCACAGCCAGGGGCAGTGGCAGTGGTGCAGTACTGCAGTGGTGCTGTGCCAGTGTAATTACATCTGCTCAGTTATACACACAAATTTGCACCTGAACCATAGATATTACTGGAATTACTTTTTTAAATATTATTTTACAGATCATTTGAACCTGGATTATCTTGATAGTCATTGCATACTAATGTTCATTCTGAGTAAATATCTATAAGGTGAAGGTTCTGCAGCCTTAAACACTGTTGCAAACTATGACAATATGTATAAATTCTATTCAATTGCACTGCTGAGACCAGTGTGTGTAGCAGTGGCTGATTTAACATTTTGTTTTCCATGAATTTCCATATTAAAGATCTTTAAGTTTCAGTGTCGGGCTGTGCATTTCACACCCAGGTCTTCAGTGGTGTCTTACCTGAATCAGCCCACCTCTTAAAACCATCATTATGACCATCATTATGACTATAAAAACCATCAATATTATAGAGAAGCGCAGTATAACAGAGCGCAAATCGCAGTCTTAAACAGAGTTTAAAAAAACAAACAAAAAAAAAACAAAATGCTGACCCTGCTGGCCTTACGGCAGATTCGTGATGTGACGGCTGAAATCTGATTAAACAGAAACTCAAACCAAAACTTAAGAAATGCTATAAAATAAGAGAATAGACTATTGGGAAAAAAATTTATACTAATAAAACTAATAATACATTTGTTTTTATTCGATAAAGATTTTAAGAAATTTGACTCGCTATTTTTTTTATTTCAACTGTTATCTGTAATGATATCTTCAGATAATATAATATACATTTTATACCAAGTTAGTAAGTTCTAAATATAGCAAGTATCATAAGTAAACGTAAATATAATAATATCTGGTGACCAAAGTGCTGCAAATAATAATAATAATAATAATAATAATAATAATACTACTAATAATAATAATCTGTTATATAGTGCCTACAAAAGTAGCATCTCAAAGTGCTTTCCAAGCATAAACATTTTTTTTTTTAAATAAAGATAAAATTATATATATATATATATATATATATAAATAATATTAAAATTAACAAGAAAAATTACAGAAAATAAAATAAGTAAACACACATCACAGAGTAAATCACAAAAATAAAAATTACATCAAAGCAATCCTGAAAAAGTGAATTTTAAGAGCAGATTTAAAAACATTAAAAGACTCGGCCTGTCTAATCTCAATGGGGAGAGAATTCCAGAGCTTTGGTGAATGTTAGGAAAAAGCCCACTTAAACAGGTAAGGTGAAGAACCAAAAAACTGGAATCAGAGGAAGGAAGATCTCGCCTTGGAGTGTAGACAGTTAAAAGTTGTGTCAAATAAATATTGTTCAGCATAAGAATTTTAAATCAATCTGGAATCTGACAGGGAGCCTACACAATGACTCCAAAACTGACCTGGTCTTAGTCAGAATCCTAGCAGCTGAATAATGGTCCTTATACATGGGGAATATAACTTACATTTATCTCATTCATACAACTGAGCAGCTATAAAGCTACCACCTCCCTTTCCTTAAACCAAAATCGGTATGTGCTTTTGGAACATCCCATTCCAACATTTGGCTCCCATTTGCTGTTCTAATAACATCCACTCAACTTAGCTATTAGAGTGTGTTTTGAAGATTTGTGCTCATTCAGCCAAGAGGGTGTTAGGAAAGTCAGGTACCGATGAAGGTGATATGAGAAAGATGTGAGGAAGAAGCACATATGGCTGGGAAAGTAGGGTGTCCCAATATTTTTGTCCATATGAGGTAGGTTATATATCATTTTTACATCAATCTACTTGGTTTAATTGATTCACAAATGAACCTTGATGATGTATGAGATAATCATGAGATCATCATCAGACAATATTAGTAATAAAACTGTGATATTTGTGCCAAAAAAAAAAAA
>JAAIIK010000121.1:471553-497097 GCA_014706435.1 Silurus glanis
ATATCGACTTCCCAAATTACTCTTTTTAACAGAAAAATCAGGCTTTTAAAGTAAGAGTAAATATTGATGAATATTGATTATTATAAATATTGATTATTGATGTGCATGTCTGGCATTATAGTATACCTTCAGGATGATTTTTGTTGTTTTTTGTTGATTTTTGTGTTATTATCCACAGATCCACAGTATTCATTGGAGTGTTTGCTATATTTCTATATTCCTGTACTGTGTATAGAAAAAAGAATAACATATAAATTAAATAAAACAAAAGTTTTGGTTAAAAAATGCTCCCAAAATGCTGGTTTTAAAGTGAATAGCCCTCCTATTGTTATCTGTAAACCCTCTGGAAAATATATGCAGTCCATCAATCTATAAAATACTTGACATGTTTTGAGATGTTGGTTGACATTGGTTGAAATGCTTGATTCTTGAATCTCCATGTAAAAAAAAAAAGATATTAATGTGCCATTCATTCATTCATTCATTCATTCATTCATTCATTCATCTTCTCCCGCTTATCCGTAATTCGGGTCGCGGGGGCAGCAGTCTACGTAGCAGATTCCCTAGACACTTCTCCGTGTCCAGGGATCGGGCTGTCAAGGCCCCCGCCTTCGACTGCTGGCCGATCCTCTCAGCACCGGTCCCTTACGGTCCCTCCTTCAGGTGGTGAGCCCACGGGAAGGCGGCCCCACGTCGCTCCGACGTCACGGTCCTTGATTTATTTTTCTCATAAGGGTCCCCTGGAGCATAGAGGGTTAAGGGCCTTGCTCAAGGGCCCAAGAGTGGCAGCTTGGCGATACCGGGGCTTGAGCCACCACTCCCCCCATTTAATTAATGTGCCAACTTATGAAAAATGATATATATTTTAACAATTTATGAACATTGGATTCATAGCAAGTCTTACGGAAATGTTCTCAAATGCTGCAGTAAACACAGCGCTAATGTCCAGATGGTGTGAATTTGAAATAAGAATCCATGGGGGTGAATCCAAGCCCGCAAGAAAGAAGTGTGTGTTGGGTGAGTGCCTGTATTTGTGCATATGTGTGTGTGTGTGTGTGTGTGTTGGTCGCACTTATACACAGACGCTACCATCTAATTACCACTTTATCCACTTTATTAAATCCACTTTACTAAATCCACTTTATTACGTTTAACTCAGTGCCACCAGCAGGAAGCTTAAATATGTCTGGAATCCGATCTCCAACTGCCGCAATTTCCATCTGCACTCGGCATGAAGGATTCACAACCGCCCGGATGTTGTGGACGATTACGCCGTAGCATTTACCACGCGTCTTTCGTTAAATGGACACTTCTCAGCGGGGTGCATTTACAAGACGCTAACGACAAATTTTGTTTAGCGTTTGTGTTAAGCTGCTGACATAAGAGAAGCAAATTATGATTTTTTTTTTGCCTGTGGAGAAAACATGCCGACGAAAAAGGAGAGGAAAAAAAAGCAAAGAGCACGAAAAAAAAGAACAGCAGGGAACCATGGAATATTTCACTCTGACTAATTAGTTTTGGGTGAAGTGATACAGCTCTGGGCTTGCGGGTTCGATCCTGAGCTCGGTTTACTTGTGCGATTTGGGGTCCTTTGGATTTCCTAATGTATTTTTAAATGTTCCTTATGTCTTTTATGTCCTTAATGTCCATTATGCATTTTCTTTTTTTTTTGCCAATTGCGACCAGACTAAAGCGGTTACTGAAGAACATAAATGAGTAAATAAATAAATAAATAGAAATAGTGAATACATGTGAAAGAAACATCAGAGGATGAGAGGCTGCTTGAGAAAAAAACAGAAAAGAAAGAAAAAAAAAAACCATTATTGTCAATGACAAAATATTCCAGCTCTTTATCTATAAATTGCTTTAAGTACACTTTAAGGTCTTCGGTTCTTTTAGTGGGTTGTTCATTTATTCACTAATTCTTGCATCACTCTGCTCTTTACGTACCTCATTTGAATGAGCATGACTTTGAAGATGTAGTTTACCCTCAAGCCATTTTTTCTCTCTTTTTTTTGTATGAATTATAATTATTCCTTTTTTTGTCTATAATTTAGCTCCCAGGTTGGTAGTTGCAAAGTGACACCATGAGTTAATATTCAATATACACTATATGGACCAATCCAATTTGCTGTTATAATGACCGCCACTATTCTAGGACGATGTTCTGCTACATTTTGTGGAGTTTTCTGTGAGATTCTTTCAGATACAAGTGTGTTAGTAAAGTCAGGAACTGATGTATGTGTGAAGGTGAGGAGGCCTGGGGGTGCAGTCAGCGTTCGCATTCATCTCAAAGGTGTTCAATAGGGTTGGAGTTCTATAGCAGGAGATCTTCCACTCCAACCCATGTAAAGCATATCTTTATGTAGCTGGCTTTGTGCACAGGGGCATTGTCCTGCTGGAACAGGTCTGGGTCTTGTAGTTTAAGTGAGGGGAAAATTTCATGCCACTACATCTGAGCAGGAACCACATATGGCTGAAAAAGTTCAGATGTCCCAAATAATGAAGTTAAGAAGAATTCAGAAGGAAAATTAAAAAGGCAATGATCTATCATGGGGTAAATTCGTTCAGGTACAATATACATGTGTTTGAAATGTCATTTACCTTTTGGTTCCATCCGGTACATATTTGTAAATGTAATCCCAGTGGAGCACAAATTAAATCCTCAATCATGGAATCATCCCAGTGTATTATCATAATTAATATCCTCATTAATAGTTTACTCACAGCTGCTCTAACTCAGTGTCTGAATCCCCCACAATAAAGCAGCTGGGACTCGTGCAGGCATCAGATTCTGGAAAAAAGGCCCGGGTTTTATTTTCCTGTACATCATCTACCAGTTCTCCAGATGGACCCGAATGAAAACGGCTTCCCCTTCGGCTCTCAAAAGCTTTCCACACTCGACGTCCTGCTTCCTGATGGCTTCCTGCTCCATCTTCCTTGTAATTACTCACTGAGCGGATAAATAGATGGTTCCATTATCGGGATTATCATCACGCACATGGGCCAAAGGCTCTGGGTAATTTCATGGCCATGGTATTTATCAGCTTTGCCCTCAGGCGTGGAGAGTGTGTGTGTATGGCTGTAAGAGATATTTTTATTTTATCTGTGTCCATGTGTAGTGTCTGAAAGGAATTACAGTTTGGTGATGCTATAAAGCATTTTTGTGAGACGAAACGTGCTATAAAGCCAAACAGGACAGATTTATGGATTAAAGTTCCTATTTTGGGTCACTTCCTCCCTCTCTCTCTCTCTCTATCTCTCTCTCTCTCTCTCTCTCTCTCTCTCTCTATCACTATCTGTCTGTCTGTCTGTCTGTCTGTCTAGTTTTCTCTCCTGGAACAGATTCTTCATGGGAACTGGCAGGACTTGACTCCACTGCGTTATGCTAGTTTTCTGCTTTGTTAATTCTAAGCAGGACACAAGTGTGTAAACTCATTTTGTGTTTTATTTGAGCAGACCCACAAATCATCATTCTAACACAGACACACAAGCTCATTATATCAATCATTCAGCGACACACTACTGGGTATATATTAGAGATATACATCTCTGTAACTGAGGTCAACGCAATTTGCATCTAAATGCATAGCCAACGATACAATAGATTAAAGATACATATGCAGCTACTGATGCGATTCAACACAATTCACCCGTATTACGATGCAGTGTGATCCAGTTTCCGTTTGATTCAACACAACTCGATTCAATGCAATATGATGCACTGGAAAAAATATGATGCTCTGCAATTCAATGTGTATACTTTTATTTCTTTAGTTCAGACAGACAGCACCTCATTAACTGACTTAAGTTTCTTCTGACTTCTAACGAGCGGCCCTATCACAAACAAAAAACACAAACAGAAACAAAAAAATATCAAATAAAACCAGATGTTCTTTTCCTGTTGTTTGTGTCTCCAGGAAGATGCAGCTCTACCTCTGCCATGTTAATCTGTATTTTATGTGATTCTCAGGACACGCCTCTGTCTCTGTAGTGTTGCGATGCATCATATTCAAATTATATACAAATCAATACGTATCAATGCAAATAAAAATGATGCTTTGTGATACAAATGCCAACTTTTAACTGATGTACACTTTTTTAAACAATGTTAAATGTCAACTTTTCTACCATCACTAGTATAGTAATAATCAAGGGCTACTGCAAAATAGGTGAAATCTTAAGGGCATCGAAACCGCTGACGGTTTAATGGGGTGGTGAAGGTGCTGGTTGTGAGCAGGAAAGACTATTTCATGCCATTTGCTCCATGTTAGCCTTTAAACAACACTATATTTTAAGTATTGGGTCGCCTGGTCATAAGTACGTTATGGGATTTTTGAGCATCACATTCCACATTTAGTCCCAATTTGCTCTTGTAATTCCCTCCACTCTTCTGGGAAGATGTTCCACTAGATCTTGAAGTGTGCTTATGGATATTTGTGTTCATCAGCCACAAGGGTGTTGTTATGAAAGGCAGGTACTGATGTAGGTGAGTAGACCTGGGGTGCAGTCAGTGTTCACATTCATCCCAAAGGTGTTCAGTAGGGATGAGATCAGAGCTCTATAGCAGCAAGATCTTCCTCTCATAATCATGTAAACCAGATCTTCAAGGAGCTCACTTTGTGCACAGGGGCATTGCCATGCTGGAACAGGTTTTGGGTTTCCAAGTTCAAGTGAATGCAACTTTTATTATAGCGCATCTAAAGACGTCCTGTAGAATTGAGAGCCTCCAGATTTGTGGTAACAGTTTGGAAAAGAACCACATATAGCAGGAAATGTGAGCTGTCCCAATACTTTTGGCAATATAGAGTAAGTTATGCTGGTTTCATGAAGTCATATTGAATAATATTCCTCGTAAAAGTCCTTGAGAAGGGAACTTCAACACAACACCACTTAGAAAGTATGCACAAAAAGTTCTCATAAAATCCCTATAACTTGATCTTATTGTAATTCCACCCAGTGTAAGGAATATGCCAGTCTCACTTGCAGATCTTGTCAAAATTCTCCTTTTTGTACAAAGATAAAAGAACAGCGAGCATTCTGTGCACTGCGGTTAATTGCATTTTACAAACATGTCCGTCCTCGGTGCCTCGTCTCTCCTCTGAGACAGTACTCAATGAGACAGAACAAAGCCAACTCGCTGGCTCACGGACTCGTGAGGAGAGAACAACTTCGATCTCAATAGCTCTGAAAGGAGTCGCAGGCACAGAGGTGCGTTTTGATGTCGGGAAGAAGACGCAGATGACACGTCCGTGTTTTAAAAAGTGACCGATTCGAGACTTTTGTTGGCTATGCTTTCACATCGGCAGTGACACAATATGACAAAAGAGTTTTTTTATTTTTATTGAGTTTTGGTAAAGTGAATTGAAATCCAGATTTCTTGTGTAAATGCTCAAAGGCTTTATAAAATAAAACTGAACAATCTTGATAAATGAGGCACATTTGGCGAATTGCTGTGTTGGAAACAAAATCTTGTAATAGTCAAATCTGGTAACAGCTCTGTTTTACATCACATGACCCTAACAAAGAAATGTAAATTTACCAGCACACCTTGTGTATTTTAGTCCTCATTTACACACTTGTTTCTCAGGGGATTAATAGTTAATTAAAAGGTGAATAATCCCAGATAGCATTTTAGTCATGGTTGCTAAATACGCTCTGTGTGTAATTATTTAATTGCAGCTCCTAGAGTAAACAGTAATTAGTCCAATTGGAGTGTAAGACAATTATGACAAACAGAAAGACACAATGTCCCTGAGTTGAAAAATCGTAAATGATCTAAAATGGTGGCCCCTGTTATAATCCAAGCATGTTCTGAAAAATAGGGCCCTTTTGTCATGCAGTGGAGGTATGGGAGGATGCACATGCAGGTAATTGACAAAATAAAAAGGAAAACACATCCAAATCATAATTAAAAATGTAAAAAAAAAAAAAAATGGTATAGATTAAATTCAAGATATATAGATTTGTAGTTATATAACGTAAGGTCAGGTCTAGGTCAAAACAAGAACGTAAGCCTGTAGTGCGTACAAGAACGTAATTCAGGACACAGAATAAAATGCCTTCTAAGTCAAGAGGCAAAAATAATACTTTGTTCACTGACCTCAGAAACTCATGGAGCCTCCATACCATACAGTGATATAGTTGGTCAGGCTGCTCTCAATGATGCAGCGGTAAATCTTGTTACAATCCCTGTGGACAGATAAGATTTTTTTAGACTCCTTTAGAAGTACAGGTGCTGTTGTGCCTTTCTATCCAGAGCTAAAGTGTTCTGGTGCCAGGACAGATCCTCAGATCCTCCCAAGAACTCCCAAGAGCCTCTCTACTTCATTTCCATTGATGTAGACTTTTAAGTGTCTCCTGTTTTTAGATTTCCAAAAATGCGCTCTTTAGTCTTCATGGCGTTGAGGGTCAGGTTGTTGGTGGCAAACCACGCTGTCAGTCTTCGGATCGCTTCCCTGTAGGCTGATGCTTCGTCGCTGCTGATCTGGTGGACCACGGTGGTGTTATCTGCTTACTTAGTGAAGATGTTGGAGTTATGCTGAGGAGCACAGTGAACAGGGAGTAGAGTAGTGGGCTCAGAACACAGCCTTGTGGGATGTTTGTATTCAGAATGAGGGTTGAGGATACCTGTTTGCCCAGAATCCATCTGCAAGTGGAGGTGCAGATATCCAGGTCACTGAGCATAGTGATTAGTACAGTGCGGATGACTGTATTAAACGCAGAACTAAAGTCAACGAACAGCATTCCGATGTAGGTGTTGTTTTTATTTAGGTGGTTGAGGGCTGAATGTAGTTGATGTAATTGATGTTCAGCGGGGAATATCAATATCAAACGACTAGGAAGTATAATATTCACATTAGGTGAAGCCGGCACCAGCTTCTCTTTGTTCACGAAGCGTTCTGTGTGTATGTGTTGAATTGTCAAGTCAAGTGTATTTCTATAGCGCTTTTCACAACAGACATTGTCTCAAAACAGATTTACAGAATTTTAAGAGTTAAGATGATTGCGGGGTCGGCCTATACTTCTTTAAAGGTCCATAATCTTCATGAGGTGGGACGTGACTGGGGCTGGCCCAACCTCAGGATGCCTCGGGATGGGTAGAGAAAGAGAAGGAGTGGACAGGAATTAGCGTAGCTGCTGTTCATGATATTAACAGCACAAGTTGATAATGTGCATGTGATCAGATGTAGTGCACAAGTTTATGATATGTGACGCATGTTACTTGTAGAACTTGCTAAAAGATACGTCTTTAATCTGCACTTAAACTGGGAGAGTGTGTCTGAACACACTCCGAACATTGTCAGGAAGACTATTCCAAAGTTTAGGAGCTAAATGTGAGAATGATCTACCGCCTTTAGTGGACTTTGCTATTCTAGGAACTACTAGAAGTCCAGAGTTTTGAGATCTCAGGGAGCGTGACTGATTGTAACGTGTTAGAAAACTGGAGAGATACATGGTAGCTAGACTATTTAGTGTAGGTAAGTAGCAGTAGTTTGTAGTCGATTCAAAACTTAACAGGTAGCCAGTGTAGGGATGATAAGATTGGAGTTATATGATCATATTTTCTTGACCTTGTGAGAACTCTGGTTGCTGCAATCTGGACAAACTGTAGCTTGTTTAAGATAAGATAAGATATACCTTTATTCGTCCCACAGTGGGGAAATTTCTTTGTTACAGCAGCAAAGGAAAGAAATTAAAATAAATGCAAATATATAAAAAGAATATACACATACTATAATATACAGTATATACACAGTACAATGTATAAATACAATAAGGGAAGAATAAAAGTACGCATTGCAGGTAGTATTTCACACAGGTGGTATTGCACGTATTGCAGGTAATATTGCACATGTTGCATGTAATATTGCACACAGGTAATGTTAGTGCACAGCTAAAAAGTAATAACAGTGTTGTATTTTGGTGACTGGTTTTACTGGGAGCAGCTTTGATTGTAAAGTCTAATAGCAGCAGGGAGAAAAGACCTTCTGTAACGCTCCTTCAGACACTTGTAACAGTCTGTCACTGAAGGAGCTGCTCAACGATGTAACGGTTACATACAGGGGGTGAGAGGCGTTCTCCAGTAATGATGATAGTTTTGCTACCATCCTCCTTTCTCCCACCTCCTGTACAGTGTCCAGGGGAATCCCCAGGACTGAGCTGGCCTTCCTGATCAGCTTGTCCAGTCTCTTCCTGTCTGCAGTAGAGATGCTGCTGCCCCAGCAGACCACACTATAGAATATGGCTGAGGCCACTACAGAGTCAAAAAAGGTCTTTAGTAGCTCTCCTTGCACTCCAAAAGACCTTAGTCTCCTCAGCAGAAAGAGTCTGCTCTGCCCTTTCTTGTAAATTGCCTCAGTGTTGTCTGTCCAGTCCAGCTTGTTGTTTAGGTGAACACCCAGGTATTTGTAAGAGTCCACTCTCACAATGTCCTTTCCCTGAAGGTTCACTGGTGATAAAGTTTGTTTGTGCCTACCGAAATCCACTACCAGTTCTTTGGTTTTCCCCGCATTTATCTGGAGGCAACTCCATTGGCACCAGTCCACAAAGTTCTGTATAAGTCCTCTGTACTCCCTGTCATCATCATCCGTGATCAGACCGACGATGGCAGAGTCATCAGAGAACTTCTGTAGGTGACAGGTTGCTGAGCTGAACATGAAATCTGCAGTGTAGATGGTGAAGAGAAACGGGGCTAGAACCGTTCCCTGCAGGGCTCCAGTGTTGCAGACAATCATGGCAGACTCACAGTCACGAGTCCTCACATACTGTGGTCGGTCTGTGAGGTAGTCCAGTATCCATGCATTTATTAATGATGCAGAACAACCACCTAGTAATGCATTACAATAGTTCAGTCTGAAGGTCATGAACACATGGACGAGCTTCTCTGCATCAAATATAGACAACATGTTTCTTAGCATAGCAATATTTCTAAGGTGAAAGAAGGCTGTTTTTGTAACATATGGTTGATATGAATTTTAAAAGACAAGTTGCTGTCTAAAATAAGTCCCAGGTCTTTTACCGTTGAACTAGTGGTTACAGAACATCCTTTAAAATGCAGGTTGAAATGATGGAGCTTCTGTGTACTGGTTTTTGAGCTGATGAGCAAAATCGCTGTCTTATTAAAATTTAATAATAGAAAGTTATGCGTCATCCAGTCTTTTAATTCTTTGACACTCTCAGTGATTCGACCTAATTGAGCTGTATCGCCTGGTTTTAATGAGAAATATAGCTGGGTATCATCAGCATAACAGTGGAAGCTAATCCCATGCCTTCTAATAATATTTCCCAAGGAAGCATGTATATTGTGAAGAGCAGGGGTCCTAGAACTGAACCTTGTGGCACCCCATAATTTACTTGCATTAGCCTGGATAGCTCTCCATTTAAGTCTACAAAATGGTAACGTTCGTACAGGTAGGATTTAAACCAGCTTAATGCCTGTCCCTGAATGCCGATGTAATTTTGTAAGCGATCTAGAAAGAGATCATGATCTATAGTGTCGAATGCAGCACTTAGATCTAGTAAAACAGAGAGATGAAGCCTTGGTTTGAAGCTAAAAACAGGTCATTAGTGATTTTAACTAGAGCAGTTTCTGTGCTATGATGGGGCCCAAAACCTGACTGAAACTCTTAAAAGATATTGTTTTCTTGTAAGTAGGAACCAAATTAGGTTTCTAAATGAGGGGCTTAATAACTGCTAACTTGAGGGGTTTAGGGACGTGACCTAAAGATAGTGAGGAGTTAATAATATTCAGAAGAGGCTCACCAGCTGTATGTAACACTTCCTTCAGTAGATTATTTGGAATCGGATCTAACTGACATGTTGTTGATTTAGCTTTGGTAATAACATCATACAGCTGGTCCCCTGGTGGTCTAGTGGTTAGGATGCGGCGCTCTCACCGCTGCAGCCTGGGTTCGATCCCCGGTCAGGCAACCTACCCCAGCTACTCTTAGTGCCGGTCCCAAGCCTGGATAAATGGGGAGGGTTGCGTTAGGAAGGGCATCCAGCATAAAAACATGTGCCAAATCAAACATGCAGATGATCTGCTGTGGCGACCCCTAATGGGAGAAGCCAAAAGAAAGAAAATAACATCATACAGGTCTTCCTATCCTATACATGTAAAGCAGTGTAGTTGTGGAGTTTTAGGTGATCCTGGATCAGGAGATGCTGTCAGAGGTTGGCCCTCCACAATTGTTTTTCTAATACTATCAATTTTTTCAGTGAAGAAATTCATAAAGTCCTCACTACAAAACTGTGATGGAAAACATTTTTCAAATACCTGATTTGTTGTTAATTTAGCTACTGTACTGAAAAGGAACCTGGAATTGTTTTTGGTTGTTTTCTATGAGTTTGCTCAGGTGCTCAGCTCTAGCAGCATTTAGCGCCTGTCTGTAGATAAGCATACATTTATACGCAAATCAAAATACCTTCAATTTACTTTTCCTCCATTTTCTTTCAAGATTACGGGCTGTTCTCTTGAGGACATGCGTGTGACTATTATACCATGGTGCAGGTGTTTTTTCTCTAACCTTTTTTAACCAGATGGGGGCAACGGTGTCTAATGTGCTAGTGAGGATAAGGTCTATGTTGTTAGCCATTTCATCAAGGTTATTAGCATTTATGGGTTTAGTGAGAAATTGAGATAAATCAGGCAGGTTATTTATGAATTTGTCCTTAGTGGTTGGAACAATAGTCCTACCAAGTCGATAACGTGGTGCAACACGGCTAATCTGCTCTACCGGTAGTGTGTACAGTATGAGGAAATGGTCCGTTATGTCATCACTCTGAGGTAAAATATCTATATCAGTGACGTCTGCTCCGTGGGATATTATTAAGTTTAGTGTGTAATTAAAACGAAGAGTTGGTCTGGTGATGTTTTGTTTAACCCCAAAAGAGTTTAATAAGTCCACAAATGATAGTCCTAGGGCATCGTCTGCATTATCTACATGTATATTAAAATCTCCTACAAGCAGCACTTTTTTATAAAAAATGATCAAGAGGTCTGAAAGAAAACGAGCAAACTTTTAAAGAAAATTACTGTAGGGCCCTGGGGCTCTGTACATGGTGGCCAGAGCGAGAGATAATAGGTGTTTTCTATGTATGTCTAAAAGTACAACTTTAAGAACGAGCACTTTTTTAAACTTGAATCCTAATTTTTGACCAACATTAAGAAGGGCACTATAAATGGTGGCTACACCACCCCCACGACCAGTCTGACGGGGCTCATGCTTATAAGCATATCCTGACGGTGTAGACTCGTTTAGACTCACATAATCATTTGGTTTAATCCAGGTCTCAGTGAGACAGAGTGCATCGAGATTATTCTCTGTGATCATCTAATTTACAATGAGTGCTTTGGGTGCAAGTGATCTAATGTTTAACCATTTATTTAGTGCAAAAAGTCTACTAAACTTCTCAATCCCTCGCTGGTAGGTGGGATGGGGTCCTGACACTATGATCCTTGTTGTGGGCAATGTGCTGCGTACCGTCTCCACCAGAATCCTGAAGTCCCTCTTTAAGATCTCCGTTTGCCTCAGCCTGGTGTCGTTCACTCCGGCATGGAGAACAACAGCTCTGAAGGTCTCCTTCAGAATCGCAGGAACCTGCGTAGCAACATTGAGATCACGAGCACTAGGAAAACAGGAGTGTGCACCTTACCTTTGGCTCCGGTATCGCAGGACATGCCAGACGATGGAATCTCCAAGAATCACGGTATCGCATGCTGTCTCACGGAGAGGGGCGAAGCGGTTCGCGGTCGAGACCTTGAAGGTCGGTGGAGGTGGAGACGTCCTCAACCAGGGCTTGGCGTCTTCCGCTGCTGCAGCATCCAGGGTCCATGGTGCCCCGGTGCCAGAGTGAACGATACCTGAGCGGCCGCGTTGTAGGTGCGCTGGGCTCTTGCTGAGGTGGAGCGGCGCGTCAGCTTGCAAATGGACTTCGCAGTGGATTTTCGAGACGGGCTTGTCCCTTTCTCCAACCTTAACTACTCGGTCAGATTCAGCACTCGCTCATAGCTAGGTCGGTTCCAGAGGGAGCTGGCTCCGCACATTCTGTGCACATTTGGCACAGATTCTCTGAACATTCTGTGCATGATCTGTGCATATTGCACCGTGCACATTCTGCTCGCATTTCTATGCAAACGCTCCGCTCCCAGAGAGCAATCCTTGAGGGGGGTGCATCCTCTTATAAGTCCTCTGGCCTCCTCGCTCCATTCGGGGTCAGAGCTCACTTGACCCGGAGTGTGGCAGCCTCTAAGGCTTGGTCCTCTGGAGTATCTCTCCAAGACATCTGCAACGCTGCAGGCTGGTCCACCCTGCTGAACTTTGTCAGGTTTTACACCCTGCTCGAGTTCCTGAAAGGGAACGTCTCTAAGTTACGTATGTAACCCTAGTTCCCTGAGGAAATGAAATACTGCGTCTCTATGCCACACTGCCTTTACTCCATTTGCGTTTTATACTTCCTGGTCGTGATGTCACCATGCCAGTGATGGCCCGCTTCCAATTTTGACTAATTACACACATTATTTCAGAGCATGGACAACGCGGTCTCGTTCCTAAAGATTTCCGACACAGCGTCTCATTCCCTCAGGGAACCAGGGTTACATAAGTAACCTAGAGACGTTTTAGTGTAATGCTGGTAACTAGACCTCACATCATATTAATATTTGGGCTGTCATTTGATTTAAGATTTAATCACAATTAATCGCATGATGGTCATGAGTTAACTCACAATTTATCGCAACTTAATCGTACATTTTTATTTGTTCTAAATGTACCTTAAATTAATATTTTTAAAATTTTTAATACTCTAATCAACATGGACAGGGACAAATATGGATGCTTATTACAAATGTATGTTTATTACTAGCTGAAAGTACCCATGCTTCGCTACGGAAGGCAGAACGCTAAGCAATATGGCAATAAGCAGTAAGCACTGAGCAGGACTGGATGATCAGAGATCAGAACGTAACGTCAACAAATAACGTACTACCCCTTTGTAGTACCGATACAGGGCAAACTACTTTGAAAATAATTTTTATCGTGCATCTAACATCTAATAAGAAACAATGTACTAAGTTTCATTAGGATCCGTAATGTTATTTCGAAGAGTTTACAGTGCGTGAGAAATCGCGTTTTTCGTGAGTTAGCCGCGATCCAGGGCGAATTTTTTAAAACCCTTTCTTAGTGAGCACCTAAGACCCAAGAGGAAGGTATGTTCCAAATTTCATTGCAATCCGTGCAGTGGTTTTTGAGATTTCATGATGAGTGAGTGAGTCAGTCAGTGGTATTTCAGCTTTATATATATCGCGAGTTAGCCGCGATCCAGGGCGAATTTTTCAAAACCCTTTCTTAGTGAGCACCTAAGACCCAAGAGGAAGGTATGTTCCAAATTTCATTGCAATCCGTTCAGTGGTTTTTGAGATTTCGTGATGAGTGAGTGAGTCAGTCAGTGGTATTTGAGCTTTATATATATAAGAAGATTAGTAAAATTATACTAAACATAGAGCATGAAGAGACAGATGGCAGAGCACCCCCTGTCTGTTTTCTTTATTTTACAGAAGCACAGCATTTTGTTGTTATCATGAGTGTGTGGAGCTGGAGGTAGCAGACCTGAAGATGTTGAGGTTTAGTTGGGAGTGAGGAGGATGGACAGGATTAGACATTAGTTTATAAAAGGGACAGCGCTT
Source organism: Silurus glanis (assembly GCA_014706435.1). Lineage (NCBI taxonomy): Eukaryota > Metazoa > Chordata > Actinopteri > Siluriformes > Siluridae > Silurus > Silurus glanis. Next base: position 485,241 of record JAAIIK010000121.1, read on the forward strand.
GTAGAACGTTTTGGAGACAAGGTGAGGGAGGAGTGATTGAGATGGTTTGGACATGTGCAGAGGAGGGACATGGGGTATATCAGTAGGAGAATGCTGAGGATAGAGCCACCAGGAAGGAGGAAAAGAGAAAGACCAAGGAGGAGGTTTATGGATGTGGTGAAGGAAGACATGCAGGTAGTTTGTGTGAAAGAGGCAGATGTAGAGGACAGGGGGGTATGGAGACGGATGATCCACTGTGGTGCCCTCTAATGGGAAAAGCCTAAAGAAGAAGAAGAAGAAGAACGAGTGTATAAAAATAAAAGAAGATTCTTAACAGATTTGAATGATGTATAGCTCTTATCTGTATGATCAAAAAAGACGAAGTAAAGTAAGTTTGTTTTCGGCGTTATGAGGAAAGGAAAAAGGCCACAAAACGCATGGTGGATTTGGCGCATCAATACAAGAAATGTTTAGTGATTAAAAAAAAGAATAAATTCATTAAAGTTTTTTTATTTTTATATCTGAGTAAAGAAAGGGTGTGAATAAACATGTGTTGCTTTAAAGGTTTCTATTTTGCCTCTATATTTATTTATTCATATTTGTAATAAAAACGGTCAAACAGAAATGCACGCTGCATTAATCGTGCGTTTAAAAGTGCAGTTAAAATGAATTTGCATTAATGGCTTATTATCGCGATGATTTTGACAGCCCTAATTAATAAATTAATACAAAAAGAATTTGAAATTTTGTTACCTAATGAATTTATGCAGGCTGAACATCCACCATATAGAACACAAGCAGAGAAAACATGATGATGATGATCAGGTGATCACGTGAACATGTGTCTGTTCTCAGTCATGTTTACATCACTGAATCCCTCTGTCTCATCCACATTAACCCCAGACTTCTTACTGGCTTCTGTCTTGCTTGTTGTGAGCTTCATAGACCTTGGTGTTATTATTGACCCTAGTCTTTCCTTTGAGGCTCACGTGAATAATATCACCAGGATCGCCTTCTTTCACCTTAGAAATATTGCTAAAATTAGAAATATGATGTCGTTACAGGATGCAGAAAAACTAGTTCATGCTTTTGTTACTTCTAGATTAGACTACTGTAACGCTTTACTGTCTGGGTGTTGGAGCAAGTGCATGAATAAGCTTCAGTTAGTTCAGAATGCAGCAGCAAGAGTCCTCACTAGATCTAGGAAATATGACCACATCACCCCTGTTTTAATCAGTCTACACTGGCTCCCAATCAAATCTCTCATTGATTATAAAATACTGCTACTGACGTATAAAGCACTTAACGGTCTCGCACCGCAGTATCTGAGTGAACTCCTGTACCAGTATGATCCTCCACGCCTACTTAGATCATAAGGTGCTGGCTATCTGTTGGTTCCTCAAATAATGAAGACTACAGCAGGGGGCAGATCTTTCTCTTATAAAGCCCCACAGTTATGGAACAGCCTTCCAATCAGTGTTCGGGACTCAGACACAGTCTCAGTGTTCAAGTCAAGGTTGAAAACATATTTATTCAGTCAAGCCATTGATCAGTGTTTGGTGAACTGGGATATTTGTATGCTGTCGCCCCTCACATTCACACGTTCACTCAGGTTTGTTGATGGTGGTGTGGTGGGTCGTCTCTTATCCCAGAAATCCCTCATGTCTGTATTACCTTCTGGTTCTCCCTTTTAGTTATGCTGCCATAGCGAGTCTTGCCGGAGTCCAAACTGCACAGTGACATTAACTTTCATACAACAATAAGGACACTTAATAATCCATATCCTTCTCTTCCTGTCTCCCTCTTCTCTCTCTCTCTCTCTCTCTCTCTCTCTCTCTCTCTCTCTCTCTCTCTCTCTCTCTCTCGGTCAAGTTAAACTTGCTCCTGAGGCTCCAGTGACCACTGTTCCTGCCCCTCTCCCCTCCGTGGATCTTCCCACTTCGTCCAGGCCTGCTTCTGGATAGTGTTCTCTTCGACTGGAGGCCACTCTGTGCAGCTTGGGACGGTTTCTCATCAACGCCTTGGGTGGTTTCATGAAATTCCGGAGTAAGAACGGACGCTTTGAGGATGGATTGGACTGTAGTTAATGTCAACAGTCTCCTACACTGACTCAGGAATACAGTTCGCTTCTGATCATCATCACTGTACCCCGCAACATTGTATACCTGCTACAAATGGACATTCGGTGTAACCCAGATGAGGATGGGTTCCCTCTTGAGTCTGGTTCCTCTCAAGGTTTCTTCCTTATGCCATCTCGGGGAGTTTTTCCTTGCCACAGTCGCCACCGGCTCGCTCATCATGGACAAACTTACTCATAAAGAACATATTCACTTTTAATCACCACGTTATCTGTGTAAAGCTGCTTTGAGACAATGTTCATTGTTAAAAGTGCTATACAAATAAAAATGAATTGAATTGAATTGAATCATAAACTAGTCTACATCTGTAGTGTGTAAGTGCCAGGAAATGATACACCAGTGGTAGATTGAAAAAGCCATGCAATGACAGGAAATCGGTTAAAGGACTAAAACGGCAATAAGAGAAAAAAAAATTGACATTTCATCAAATAGATTAAAACTAAAGTAACGAGGCTGGTTTAAAAATGCAAAAAGTATAAAGTACAGATATATAAAAAAAAAAATGTAATAAGTAAAAGTAAAAAATAAATAAATAAAAATAAATAGTAAAGTATTGATATCAGAAAAATTTAATTAAGTACAGTAACAAAGTATTTGTACTTCATTACTTCCCACCTCTGGAAAGTACCAACAACTGTGTAGTAATTATTAAACAGGAAAATTGGTGTTCTTCATCCAAATATGAACTAAATCCATAAACACTAATGCTGTCCCCAATCTTAAAGTGTAACATTTTTGTAACAGCTTGGTGAATTATTTACAAATCACACTGATCTGCTCATGAACTGTAAAGAGCAGAATTTACACCAAATGAACAGGCTATGATCTCACCCTGGATGATCTCTCAGTAACATTCTCATGCCACTTGGCATTGATACGTCGACATCTTTTATTCCGCTCGTTATTTGTATTCAGAGTGGGTAGATGTCTAATAGCTAAGCATCAGACGGCACTTTGCATGAAGGTCCTTCAGCATGTCAATGATTTTATCCCCCTCTTTTAATCTAAGGTCTGCTTTGCAAGCGTATCATGAGCAGGTGAGGAGAAAGTTCACTGTACATCACGGGGAATTGCTCGTTTTTCACGGCCTGGATGAAGGATTTTGCACTTGAAGGCTGATGGTGTGATGCGACTGACAGTGTCCTTGTTGTAGCAGCTGATAAAATAGGAACAAGAACAATAATCTTTGCTAGACTCACTCACACACACACACACACACACACACACACACACACACACACACAAAGACATTCTTTTATTTAGAACAAAGTAGTAGGAGTTATAGTATTAAAGAAAATAAAGATGAAGAAGAAGAATGTAACATGTAACCTAGTACACATTGTTGTTTCATTATGGTCCAGTAGACATGCTTCACCGCTGCGGCCCGGGTTCGATTCCCGGTCAGGGAACCAACCCCAGCCATTAGAGTTGCACAAGCCAGTGCACTCTTAGTGTCGGTCCCAAGCCCAGAGAAATGGGGAGGGTTGCGTTAGGAAGGGCATCCAGCGTACAAACATGTGCCAAATCAAACATGAGGATCATGAATACGGATGAAGTTTTTTAGACATGCCTTAAATAAAAAAATCATAATTTTATTACTTGCATAAACTTTTCTAATTTATATGTATGGGATTTGCCCTTATCCAGAGTGACCTACAGTACAATTACCTCCATCATACAACTAAGCTGGGATTTGAACTTACAACCTTCTGAGTAGAATTTCAACAGCTTAAACACTGAGCTACACTTTCTTCTGAGTGCCTCAATGAATTGTGATGTCTAGATGACTGGGTCAGAGCATCTCCAAAACTGCAGCTCTTGTGGGATGTTCCTGGTCTGCAGTGGTCAGTATCTATCAAAAGTGCTCCAAGGAAGGAACAGCGGTTACCCGGCGACAGGGTCGTGGGCGGCCGAGGCTCATTGATGCACGTGGGGAGCGAAGGCTGGTCCGTGTGGTCCGATCCAACAGACGAGCTCCTGTAGCTATATAATGCTACATATAATGATGGGTCATGTTTTAGCAGCAAAAAGTGACCAACACAATATTAGGCAGGTTGCAATAATATTATGCTGATCAGTGGCTATAAAGTTATGCCTGATAGGTGTACTGTATATAAACATAGAAATCTACAAATTCCATCGGAACTTTGGATCAACTCCATCCTTTTACCTACTCAAGCTTTCAAATTAAAATATGACAAAGCAATTGAATGGATAGTACTAGAAGTTGAAGCTTGTACAATACATTTTAACAGGCATTATTATGCATAAAAATAAGGATCTGGACAGGACAGGATCCCACTCATCATCATCATCAACACTTTTTTCTTTCTCATTTAGTTCCAGATCAATTTAATCTATAGAAAAAAAAACTATTTGACAAACACCCCCACACACATGCATTTAGTGAGGGTGGTGTATCCCACAGTGTCACACTCCCCCTCCGAAGACACGAAACAGGACCAAACCCTGAACTCTCGTTGAATTCACAGGGACCCTCAAACCATAAAACACACACCCACACACAACTGGCTCCAGAATGTATGGATCCTACAACTGACTCCAGATAACCCCATGCAGCTTGTCTGGTTGACCTCATAGGGACCCTCAACCATAAAACAATCCAAACTCGAAACTCGATCCAGCATGGCTGCTTGTGACACACACACACACACACACACACACACACACACACACACACACATATATGACCACAAAATTATCTGTTACTTATTTTTCAAACAATGGTGCATTTTGTTTGATCACGAAAGGTACCATACCGTCTTAATACACTTTGGATAAAACTTTAAAGTCGTCCAAAGCAGGTATAGCCCGGAAACTACGCCCACAGACACAGGAACAAAGGGAGTTTTTCCCTCCTAAATGTTAGGCCATAGCATTGGCCATTCCCCCAAAGATGGGTGGGGTTCAGGACTTTTAAAACATCTTGAACCCAACTAATCAACATTCAGTCAAGAAAAGCAAGCTCGCTCACTCGGCTCGACCGGAAAGGCTCGGAACCCCGGGGCGAGTCGGACGCTTAGAACAGCCCTGTAGAGACTCTTCGGGACGAGATCTCAAATCTCTTTTGAGATCTTCCAGCAAGCTTTATCTTCAAGAACAACAACTGCTCTGATCTTCAGGAGAAGCTGGAAGAACATCTGACTCCATCCTAACCGACTCGTCCAAGATTCTTTTGTCTACCGCATCCGGACTCTTGTGCAACAAGCCAATGCAAGTAACCGGTTTACCAACTAATTTAGATGCGTGTTAAGTTTGAACCCCTTAATATTAAGGCGAATTTCTGTGACGATTTCTCAGTTAGGATGTGATTAATTGTGAAGCTTAAGCTTGCCATTCCTTTCCTTTCTATCTCCCTTTTCTTCCTCCTTTTCCTATTTTTAACTTTTTGTTTATTTTCATATTTATTTTCTTTATTTCTTTTTGTTTGTTTGTGTAGTTAGTTTTATGTTGTGTTTGTCTCATTCATTAAACGCCGTATTTTTCATAAGTGATTGTCTCGGAGTGCTGCTCACATTCGTAAGGTTCCTGCAACATTCGATCTGAACTACATGCTCTATTAATTGTACGGTATAAAGTAAAGGGGGGTTGCGTCTTTCTCGGCAGGGAAGATACCTCTTTTTATAGAATTAATATAAAATTATACTGTCTGTTCGCCGGACGAACAGACTAATAAGTGTAACGTTAATTCCATTACCGTCAATTCAACTTAATTTAAATATTTAGGAGTAACTATAACCTGTTATAATTACTTATAAATATTCCCTTTTCTTTGCGAGCTAAATTCGCTAGTTATATATTCTTCACCCAAACGTCACTGTTGCTTAATTTACAGTATTCCTTATAAACAGATTTTATCCTAATTATATAAAATCATGCACATACCTTCAATTCTAATTTCATTAAAAGATTTTCCTCGGAAAGTAGTGAGAGTTCCTTTCTCCACTGCCAGGTGCAGATTTTTGCAATTTCTATAGTTGCATCTGGCAACCAATAATATTAAATTAAATTCATTTTTATTTTTATTGCGCTTTTAACAATGAACATTGTCTCAAAGAAGATTTACACAGATAATGTGGTGATAAAAAATGAACATGTTCTTTATACGTGTAAGTTTGTCCCTGATGAGCGAGCCGGTGGCGACTGTGGCAAGGAAAAACTCCCCGAGATGGCATAAGAAAGAAACCTTGAGAGGAACCAGACTCAAGAGGGAACCCCTCCTCATCTGGGTTGCACCGAATGTCCATTTATAGCAGATATACGATGTTGCATGGTACAGTGATGATGATCAGAAGCAAACTGTAGTCCTGAGTCAGTGTAGGAGACTGTTGACATCAACTACAGTTTAAATCCATCTTCAAAGCTCCTGTTCTTACTCTGGAATTTCATGGAACCACCCATGGCGTTGATGAGAAACCGTCCCAAGCTGCACAGAGTGGCCTCCAATCGAAGAGAACACTATCCAGAGGCAGGCCTGGACGAAGTGGGAAGATCCACGGAGGGAAGAGGGGCAGGAACAGTGGTCACTGGAACCTCAGGAGCAGGGGAGAGAGAGAGAGAGAGAGAGAGAGAGAGAGAGAGAGAGAGAGAGAACAGAGGTGACAGGAAGAGAAGGATATGGATTATTAAGTGTTCTTATTGTTGTATGAAAGTTAAAGTCACTGTGCAGTTGGGACTCTGGCAAGACTCGCTATGGCAGCAGAACTAAAAGGGAGAACCAGAAGGTAACACCAACATGAGGGATCTCTGGGATAAGAGACGACCCACCACACCACCGTCAACAAACCTAAGTAAACGTGTGAGAGTGAGGAGATGACAGCATACAAATATCCCAGTTCACCAAACACTCTATATCCATGTTCCCTCCAGATCTGAGCCTTTACCTAAGAAAAAAATCCACTGATCAAAGGCTTGACTAAATAAATACGTTTTCAGCCTCGACTTGAACACTGAGACTGTGTCTGAGTCCCGAACACTGATTGGAAGGCTGTTCCATAACTGTGGGGCTTTATAAGAGAAGGACCTGCCCCCTGCTGTAGTCTTCATTATTTGAGGTATCAACAAATAGCCTGCACCTTTTGATCTAAGTAGGCGTGGAGGATCATACTGGTACAGAAGGTCACTCAGATACTGCGGTGCGAGACCGTAAAGTGCTTTAAACGTCAGTAGTAGTATTTTATAATCAATGTGAGATTTAATTGGGAGCCAGTGTAGATGATAAAAACAGGAGTGATGTCGTCACATTTTCTAGATCTCGTGAGGACTCTTGCTGCTGCATTCTGAACTAACTGAAGCTTATTCATGCACTTACTCCAACACCCAGACAGTAAAGCATTACCGTAGTCTAATCTAGATGTAACAAAAGCATGAACTAGTTTTTCTGCATCCTGTAACGACATCATAGTCCTAATTTTAGCAATATTTCTAAGGTGAAAGAAGGCGATCCTGGTAATATTATTCATGTGAGCCTCAAAGGAAAGACTAGGGTCAATAATCACACCAAGGTCTTTGACTGCTGTAAACACTGAAACAGAAACACCATCCAGAGATGCTACGTAATCGGAAAGTTTACTTCTAGCTGCATGTGGTCCGAGTAAAAGTACTTTCTTCTTATCTGAGTTGAGCAGAAGAAAGTTATCAAGCATCCACTGTCTAATGTCCTTTACACACTCATCAACATTGTTAAGCTGAACTCTCTCATCTGGCTTTGCTGAGATATACAGCTGTGTATCATCAGCATAGCAATGGAAGCGAATACCATGTTTATGTATAATTTCACCCAGAGGCAGCATATATAAAGAGAAAAACAGTGGGCCTAAGACAGATCCTTGCTGAACACCAAACTTTACCTCAGAAATTGTGTGGAGAACTCAGCATTTACATCAACAAACTGATAGCGATCAGTCATATAAGACCTGAGCCAAGAGAAAGCTGTTCCCTTTATTCCAACAACGTTCTCAAGTCTAGCAAGCAGCATAGTGTGATCAATGGTGTCAAAAGCTGCACTAAGGTCGAGCAAAACAAGTAAAGAGATAAAACCCTGATCAGAGGCCAATAGCAGGTCATTTACCACCTTAAATAATAGTCTCTATAGACCCCTAATGTCATGACCCAAAAATTATGTTGAAAGAAAAAGAGGATGAAAATGAGTGAGTGATGTTATTATCCTGTGTCACAGAGTTTATTTGGTTATAAATCCTACATGCACCCCTGTATTAACATCTGTGGTTTATCGTAAAACACTACCTTATATCTGTCTTTATGTTTATTATATACAAATACATTAGATATATAGAAATACATGAAAGTATTAAAATTCACACCACTGTCTCTCATTCATTTAATTTCTTTAAAAGCATAAATTATATTTATAATTATATTATAAAAATCAACAAGAAGAAACAAGTGAATGAACATACATTATGTGCAGAACATTGCCACAAGGTTTCTTGCCAGTGTATGTAAACTGATTCCAGAACTTAATCCCATCAAATCTTGCAAATTTACTAATTTAGGTTTTGGTGCAACTTCTTTTCCTGAGGAGAAGATTTACTTTTGTCCTGTATAATGTGTTGCAGTATGGGAAATAATCCTTTAGCGAGTGTACACCAGATGTACGCTCGAATCGAGAGTGCATTCTGGGTACCATTGAGTGAGTGAATATACAGTGGTTCATTGTGTCTCTCTTTAATCATTGGATAATAAAATGTCAGAACAAGCAAAAATGTCGTTTTGGTTCAAGAAAAATATGCAGAAAATTGTTAATCATAGGACTTGTTGAAAGGATGTGTTTGTAGAAATTTGTTAAGGTAGTGATCATTAAACAAATCCAGACGTATGTCTCAAGCTGGAGTTAAAACCCACATGGAACTCCATTAGTGATCAGTAGTGGGGAGTCTGGATTTACTAATCATTCAGATTTATATGTAGATTCATGGCATTTGGCAGACGCCCTTAATTTTACAGTTATCTCAGTTACACTAAGGTTCTTGCTCATAGGGCATAGCAAAGGCAGCTTGGTGGTCCTGGGATGTGAACCCTTGACCTTTCGGTCAGAAGTCTAACAAAAATGAACAACTGCAGTGCGTTAGCTAGCAGAAATCGATGATATGTAGTGTGTGTGTGTTTGTGTGACAACACAAACCAGTACTCATCGGCATTTACATATTCAATTCAATTCATTTTTATTTGTATTGTGCTTTTATCAATGAACATTGTCTCAAAGCAGCTTGACACAGATAATGTGGTGATTAAAAGTGAATATGTTCTTTATAAGTAAGTTTGTCCCTGATGAACAAGCCGGTGGCAACTGTGGGCAGGAAAAACTTCCCGAGATGGCATAAGGAAGAAACCTTGAGAGGAACCTATCCTCATCTGGGTTGCACCGAATGTCCATTTATAGCAGATATACGATGTTGCAGGGTACACTGATGGTGATCAGAAGCGAAAAGTAGTCCTGAGTCAATGTAGCAGACTGTTGACATTAACTACAGTCAAAATCCATCCTCAAAGCTCATGTTCTTACTCCGGAATTTCATGGAACCACCCAAGGCGTTGCTGAGAAACCGTCCCAAGCTGCACAGAGTGGCCTCCAGTCGAAGAGAACACTATCCAGAGGCAGGCCTGGACAAAGTGGGAAGATCCACGGAGGGAAGAGGGGCAGAAACAGTGGTCACTAGAACCTCAGGAGCATGTTTAACTCGACTGAGAGAGAGAAAGAGAGAGAGAGAGAGAGAGAGAGAGAGAGAGAGAGAGAGAGAGAGAGAGAGAGAATATGATTTTTATATGATTTTTCTCATCACGTTCTGACAACTGAAAAATGTTCGGCACTCATCGCATACTAAACTCTTGCGAGCGCTAAAACAGATGCATTAAGAGTCTCATGTTAACTTACATTCAGTGCCATAGAGTGGCGTCCAAAGCGTTCTCGTTTGCGCTTTCTGTGCATTAAAGGCTAAATCATGGGTCCTAATGTTGTTCAAAGTGCTATCAAGAAGCCTGGAAAGGATAGCAATAAGGGTAATTAAGGAAATGAAAGCCACAACGGAAGTAAAAAAAAAGATCATTGTCAAGTATAAGTGCCGTATGAATTTGACTCAAATCGCTGCTATTTACAAAATTTTGACAAATCTCAACAATGGCGAAAAATAAAAAGGCCATTAAAGCAGCAAGTGTTGCTAAAGGTGTGAAGTGTGTGACTATTTTGTCAAGTAAAATTAGACATTTTGAGGAACCTTTATGCATTTTCTTTATTCCTCATTCAGTACTGCATTCTGAGTTCCGGAGCGGATTAAAGAAGAGTACCGAGGTATTGCTGTATTGAGAAAGTAACTGCAAAATCCAAAAATAACAGGTTTCTCTAAGTGTCACTTCAGCTACAGCTACATGTACATCTGTGTTCCTGACTTCATCACCCCCCCATTCCTATCTGTCTACACAAAAACATTTTATTGACTTTAATCACATATAGTGAATATAAAGAACCGTAGTGACCTGAGAACCATTTGGTGAAAGAGCGAAAATAGCATCTCTGCGTTCTCAGCCGGGCTTTTCATTCGTGTGTTCTGACGTGTGTCCGATAAGAATTGCGTTTGAGGGGCCACTTAACCCTCAGTGATAATTACTTCGAATGACCTTTGATATCATTCCTAATATTTTTTTTGCCCTAATTTTCAATGCATATTATTTATTAATTTATTTTTACTGGGTTGCTAATTTTGATAGACAAGTTAACTACCGGCTTTTGAGCTTAGAACTAGCAAACCCAAGCGAGTGGGGGGGGCAACATTAGCCAACATTAGCCAACATCAGCCAACATTAGCTAAATGTGTGTGTATGTAACACCTGAAGTACACTATATGGTTGAAGCAAAAAATATTAAGACACAACATTTTCAGCCATTTGTGGTTCTGTTCTGCACAAGGTTGGAGGCACACAAATGTATAGGATGTCTTTGGATAAAGAACCATTCAATTTTCCACTCCTATGAACAAGGACAGAGGTGTCCAATCTTTTCCACAAAGGGCTGTGGGGTGCTGGTTTTCATTACAACCAAGCAAGGGCCTGAAAGTCATTGAAAATGAAAATCGATCGATTTAAACATGTAGAATTTGGTGTGGCGCTTTAAAAACCTGCACCTATGAAACCTGCTAATTTTGTGGAAAAGACTGGACACCCCTAAACTAGGAGACCCAAAAGTTTGTGGACACCTGATCAAATAATTTGTGGGCTTTTTGAAAATCACATTTAGTCCCCATTTGATGTTATAATAACATCCAGTCATCAGGCTAAAGTCAGTATCTGTAAAAGAGTAAAGTCAGGCTCTGATGGAGATGATGTGAGGAGGCCTCAGGGCTGGCTTTGTGCACAGGGGTATTGTCATGCTGGAACAGGTTTGGATCTACAAGTATAATTAAAGAGAGAATTTTAATGCTCTCTTTAATTTTAATGCAAAGGCATCCTATACAATTGTGTGCACTTTTTGTAAGAACCACATATGGCTGGAAAAGTTAGGTGTCCCAATACGTTCTCCATATAGAACATAATTAATGATTAATACAAAGAAATGTACTTTTTTTTTTGGTAACAGTTTCAGTATCAGAAAAGACGAGGACAAAAAATAGTATTGATGCATCTCTAATGAAATGAATCCATTCACTCTATTGTTCAAGCTGTGTGTGTGTGTGTGTGTGTGTGTGTGTGTGTGTGTGTGTGTGTGT
>JAAIIK010000121.1:497107-510459 GCA_014706435.1 Silurus glanis
TGTGTGTGTGTGTGTGTGTGTGTGTGTGTGTGTGTGTGTGTGTGTGTCTTGTTAGAAGTCAATGGCTAGTCATGCATGACAGGAAACAATGAAACATGGTATCGCTCTGCTGAGAATCGGTGTAACAATCTTATTAGCGAGTGAGAAATTTAATTCAGCAACTAATACACAGTAAAAGAGAAAAAAAAAAACCTTGTGAGAATAATTTGATGTTTTTTTGATCTATTAATAGATAGTAATGACAGTTATTGATGTATCCGTGTTTAATCTCTACATAATGAGAAAACTCTGTACTGGACTACTATATGTGTGTCATTGAAGCATGCTGCCGCTTAACACACTGTCACACACACACAAATCGTCAGTGAATCATAATTTTAATCGAGTATAATTAGTGAGAAGTCCATCATGTGGTTTGAATCATTCTGACTGAACTCAAAGCAGTAGCGCAACCAAAAAAACAAGAGAATGACACGAGGCTATTCACAGCTGAGATATTCATCCATGAAGAAAAATAAAAAAATCTAACCCAAGTACAAAAACCAAGGTTAATGAGAAAAGCACAAAAATATTGAAGCTCGTTATGCAATTCTTGTGACTCTTTAAGCAAAGATGAATTAATTTTATTAGGCTGCAGGATTTCGGAAGATCGATAGCTGGATGAGTGCCTATATTTCATTGGGTTTTTTTTTTTTGAAAGATGCTTAATGTATCTGCAGCTTCATCACTTACATTGGCTCCTGAAAGCCCGGTTTATTAGCAAGAGAACTAGCACGCTGAGCTAGCAAGGTTTTAGCACGATTGTTTGTTTGTTTATTTATGTGAAGGAAGAGTACAGTAAGAGTGTAATGGAGGTGAAGAGAGTTTCTGACAGAGTGATTAACGTGAAGCTGGAAGTTGAAGGGGTGATGATAAATGTCATCAGTCATCAGAAGTTTTTGTAGGGAGTGACGAGGATGAACAGGATTAAAAAATGAGAGGAATTATTATTAGAGGGACAGCGCATGTAGGACGTTTTGGAGACAAAGTGAGGGAGGTGAGATTGAGATGGTTTAGACATGTGCAGAGGAGGGACATGGGGTATATCAGTAGGAGAATGCTGAGGATGGAGCCACCAGGAAGGAGGAAAAGAGGAAGACCAAGGAGGAGGTTTATGGATGTGGTGAGGGAAGACATGCAGGTAGTTGGTTTGAAAGAGGCAGATGTAGAGGACAGGGGGGTATGGAGACGGATGATCCGGTGTGGCGACCCCTAATGGGAGAAGCGGAAAGAAGAAGAAGTAGTTTGTTTGTTTATTTATATATTTCCTTTCGTCTTACACAGAACCGAGAGAGCACTTTTGTGGGCAGATGAAGGATTCAGAAGAAGATATCAAACCAAGGAGTGGATGAGACAAAAAAACCAATTTGGTTTTCAATGAAAAAAGCATATTTGCTATATTTTCCTACTTTGACATGTAACAAAGGAGGGGAAAAAACATATCCATATGGTAGGATACGATTAGGACCCGTAGTCAGATATTTCCCCAAAATCCTGGCAAACACAAAGTAATTACACACTCACAAGTTTATTAATTACATTGTGGTATTTGTGGTAAGGTTATAGCGTTAATCAAATGGAGACACTAATGCGTGTGATCCATCTTTCTGTAAGAAAGCTTACTGGGCAATCCCAGCGCTCCGAAAACACACCGTGAATCATTCAAAAGTGTGTCATGCCTTCTATTAGAAATAAGTTCATGTGTCTTATTAACTCCATCTTGCATGTTGCATTTCCTTCCTTTAAAGAGTCTTGGGAATGTTACCACAAATGAATATTTCTCTGATTTCGCAACCTAATATCGAAGAAAGGAAAGTCCATACTAACACATTTTTATTTGACAACGCATGTTTTTCGAATTTTTCAACGTGACGTTGCCGTGACGTTTCAAAAGAGACAGAAAGTAAATAAATATAAACGCCAGCTGGAAATGACGCAGGTTGAAGCTTCTTACGTTTTGCGTAAGTGCGTAAGTGTTTTCAGACATTTCAGTGTGGACGAGCAACTTTCCGAAAACACTTGAAAAGGAAATTGTGGTGCATTTTTAGAAGGAAATTTTAAATGGAAATTTATCTGGATTACTGTAGTGCAGTGGTTGTCAAAGTGTGGGGCGCGCCCCTCTAGTGGGGAGTAAAGAATGGACGGTAGGATTTATAGAATTTTCTTTTTATTTATTATTTTATAAAAAATAAAGTTTATACAGTCAAAGCAACCACATCAAGCGATTCAGTCATTAATGCAAGTAAATTAAAACATCTTCAGTAAGGGTACCTAACACAACTACACACATATTTTCTCTATTTTTGAACTTGCTTTTTGACATTTTTTGATTTAGAACTTGGTATTTCAATAAATTCGACATTTATTGTATTCCATCACCATTTTTGGGGGAGTGGTGGCTCCAGCGGTTAAGGCGCTGGGTTATCGATCGGAAGGTCTGGGGTTCAAGCCCCGGTATCGCCAAGCTGCCACTCTTGGGCCCTTGAGCAAGGCCCTTAACCCTCTATGCTCCAGGGGACCCTTACGAGAAAAATAAATCAAGGACCGTGACGTCGGAGCGATGTGGGGCCGCCTTCCCGTGGGCTCACCACCTGCAGGAGGGACCGTAAGGGACCGGTGCTGAGAGGATTGGGCAGCAGTCGAAGGCGGGGGTCTTGACAACCCGATCCCTGGACACGGAGAAGTGTCTAGGGAATCTGCTTAGACTGCGGGAGAAGATGAATGAATGAATGAACATCACCATTTTTTGGGGTGATGGTTGACACGTGAGGCTTGAAAATTTACCCCAAATCTAAAAGTGGGAAATGGCTGAAAGAAATGTGAGTACCACTGGTGTAGGCATAGCTAAAGCCTCCACTTGATGTTGTTGTAGTAAAATAATCCATGATGCAGTAGTATGATGAAGCGTTGAGTAGTGTCTTTTTTACTGTCCAACAGCATATTTACAGTATAGTAATTTGCCAGTGCTTATAATTATTTTATTCATCTACTCTATATAAGAATGGCATCTCAAATGTCATTCAAACATCCGTCAAAAACAAATTATTTCCATCCAATGCAATTTAATTTGATTTGTTTAGCACTTTTAACAATAGACATTGACTCAAACTAGCAGAAATAAATAGATTGCAAATATAAATGTATTATTTAGTCTCTAAAATATGATCCCCTGGCAAAAGTGGCAGGGAAAAACTCCCTGAGTTGGGTGACACCAAACATCATTTCATTATAGTTCCATTATTATTGAGGTTTTCACCTGTTTACTGATGGATCTACATCTACTGATGGGCATTTGGCAGACATTCTAATTCTGACCTGACTTACAACAGAGCAGTTTAGGGTTAAGGGCCTTGCTCAAGGGCACAGCATTTTGGTGGAGCTGGGATTTGAACATACAACCTTCTGATTTGAAAACCACTAAGATACCAAATTACCATTGAAAGGAAAAACTGGTTATAGGAATTGCAGCTTTAAGAGATTATAGCAGTAGTGTTATCAATTCGAGTCTAGATCCATTTTCATGCTTCTTTGGAGTTTAACCTTCCACAGTAACCACATTTATCTTAAAAATCTCCATGTTGGAGTCTCCAATTCACAGAAATCCAAATCAAAATCTGCAGTGTTGTTCTCTGCTCCGATATCTCTGATCCAGGAGTTTCAGACTACTCCGAGATGGCAGTCAATGTTTTTTTGCAGGTAGATCTGTCACAAACCCTTGCCTGCCTCATGTGTATCATAAATTTTTAACCGAGAGGCATTAAATATGAATTGATTGCTTTAAAGGCTTCAATAAAGCATTAGCTCATCTCTGAAAAGTAAAAACAAGAGACAAGGATTCCATAGTAGGCTGTAAATGTATTCTCCTTGGCGCTAAATCAGATGATACAGGGCTCCCTGAGCTCCTCATTATCACACATGGTTTATACATGCACCTAGCTTCCAAGAAAATCTAAGGGTAATAATAATAATAATGAAAAAAAAAATCTAATATTACTTGTGTCTGTTTCTTGGCGAAAAGAACAGAAGACACGGATCGGAGAGGATTGTAATGTGGGTCTTATGAGTCACTGATCTCATTCGGTTAAGATCAAAAGAGCATGCCATGTCCACAGCATGCTGTCACATCTCCCAGAGGAAGATAAGTAACTGCATCTGATCCAGAACACAGCTGCACAACTTGTTTTCAACATTCCCAGGTTCTCCGACACCGTCCCACTTCTAGGCCTTTCCTGTAGCTGCTTACATCATAAGTAATGGAAATTCAGGGTCTACAACATTGTCAGGGTTGAGGCTCAAACCAGGGTCCGCTGTATGACCAATGTTGACTATTGTGTGATTTGTACGATCTGTACGATAAACTGTACGATCACTATCCCGTTGTCACATTGTGGGAGCAGGTATAATATCGGACTGTACAACAGTCAAAAACTGATGCACACAAAGAAAACTGTTCTGCGACACGTTTGGATCTGTAAGCTAGCTAGCAGAAAACCAAAACAATCTGTAGCATTCATATTGTTCAGGACATGCCTGGATAATAAAAGCCTCATACAAACACCATTTGTTCCTCCTTAACTCGATAAGTATCTCTTCTTGCTGTACCAACTTGTTTCCACATTTTTCTTGAGGTGGTTTGGAGTTGTCCTGCTAATTACGTCATCGGGTTCGGCGCTCCTCTTGGTCCTTAGTTCTTGGTTTGACGGTCGAACATAGAAGTCACACTACATACCAGTGCCAATTGGATTCTAAGTCATGTAGAGTTTGGACATTGGACCTCTTTGAGAGTTTAAAGGCTCTGGCATGGAGAAGCTGGTGTTGGATCTTTGATGATCTCAAATTTTGAGCTTTTTTATAAGTTGCTCAGTAGCTCCTGGTTCCATAATTTTAAAAGACCATACCATACCATACCATACCATACCATCTTCTCCCGCTTATCCGAGGCCGGGTCGCGGGGGCATTTTAAAAGACATCACTCATAATCTTACATTCCAGTGCTCATGTTAGTTCTCACTCTCCAGTGTTCTGTATTGTTTTAAAGACTATAATCACACTCTTGATGTCACCCAAATAAGGTTGGGTTCCCTTTTGAGTCTGGTTCCTTTCAAGGTTTCTTCCTCATAACATCTAAGGGAGTTTTTCCGGGTCACAGTCGTCATGGCTCATTATCAGGGATAAATACACATCATTCACCTTAACTCTTAAATTCTGTAAAGCTGCTTTGAGACAATGTCTGTTGTGAAATGCACTATAGAAATAAACTTGACTTGACACTGTGGGAAAGAGTGAAATCTACTGCCAGGATTTCATCAAAAGAAGTAAATGATTGTAACTGTTGGTGATCAAACTAGCGATCAAAGACGACAGATTTTAGCCTAGGATCTTAAGATTTTTAACATTTGTCTCAGTGCAAAAACTCAATGCGAAGACAGACCAAGAAGTTAAAAGTTCCATGATTTTATTTATTAGAATGTCCAAAAACACAAAGGAAAGAATCCGAAATCCAGAGATATAAAAGCAAGCACATGAATCAACCAGGAAAAATAAAAACCAGAATCATCTCAAAAACTCTAATTAAAAAGTCTTTTAACCAGCAAAGCAAAATAAATCCTAGCCTTGAGACAAGGCTAAATCCACAGGGCAACAAACCACAAAAGCAGACTACACAACTTTAAGAATTAAGCCGCTAACAATGACAAGGACAGTGACACAGGTGGAGAAAATTTGTGATCATGGAAGGGCAAAGAAGCACACTGGCGACCTCTGGTGGGGAAGAAAACCTGACAGTGACCCTGAAATTGTGATATTCAGCTGTTATTTGGCTTTGCTGAAACTCACAACATTGTTTCAAGCTTAAAATCTAACCTTTTTAACAAATAATTGTACAATAATTAAAAAAAGGTTACTTAAAATGACACTTGTGTAGTGCAGTCAAAATATTCATCTACAAACAAATAACACTAAGTCAAATAAGACCTGAACCGGTAAAAGGTAGATCCATCCAGTAGAGGGTATTTTCTTATACACGGAGAAGCTACAAATCCCAAATCCTTAAGCTAAATAATCAAGAAGGCTCAAGCCTGACTCAAGCCCAGTAGCAGTGTTGGACAGTCAAGAAATAAATGCAATTCATTACTGTACTTAAGTAGCTTTTTTTGCATATCTGTACTTTACTGAAATATTTCTTTTTAGGGAGTTTTTTTACTTTAACTTCAATACATTTCAAAGTCAAATATCGTTTTACTCGACTACATTTTGTGAACTCAGTTTTATCAATTCATTTTATTGATGTGTGTTCTGTTATGTAGCTCTATGCTGTTTTATGTTGCACCAGGGTTCTGGAGAAACGTTGTTTTATTTCATTGTTCATGGTTGAAATGACTAATAGCTTCTTCCCTTGATTTGGATAAAAACGTAAATGGTCAAACACGCAGCAAGCCACCGATCAGGGTCGAGCGCACGCTCTGTTTTGAACTAGTTTTGATCGCCGCAACACCCGTGGCTGCACTTTTACCATTTTTTTTAAGTAGTTGAAAAGGTTTTGGGTTTGTGATAAAGTGAATAGAAATCAATCAGTGTTTGAGTCATTAATATCATTCTATTGATAGATCAGTGTACTGAGAGTCACATTCGAGTCTTTTCACATAAACTGAGGTGATTAAGTAAAGAGTCTTGTGATATAAATTATAAAAGGAACATTATAGTTATAATAAATCATAGTACTTTGGATACTTCAGTACATTTGAAGGCAGATACTTTTGTAATTTTACTCAAGTGAAAGTTTAAAGGGACACTTTTAGTTTTACTGGAGTCATATTTTAGTGTAGAGTTTAGAGTTCTCTACTTTAACTCAAGTACATGATTTGTCCACCACTGTCAGTATCATTAATTAATTTAACCAGCGCTGTTATGTGCTATGAAAATGCCTAAATCCAGTTTTAGTAATGATATTATAACTACTACTACTTTCTCCTTCTACAACAGCTCCTATTACTACAGTCATCCGTATTTACGTGCCAAAACCGACCGCAAAACCCAAAAATGCTTTTTTTTTTTATCGTTTAAGCCATAAATTATCCTCCCACACTCTTCAAACACACACCGAAAACATTTGCAAGAATATAGCAAGATGAATTTTGTGTAAATTCGTAGAAACATCACATTTATAGTGTTCTATTAACTTACACATTTATCTGCTTGTTTATTGGTTGAAGTGTCCTATGACATCAAAAAAGAGGCAGAGCTAAAGATACATCAGTGCATTTTTTAAATTCATTGGCTAAATCTGATGACGTATGTCTTTAACTCCGCCCTTTGTAGATGTCAGAGGATACTGCAACCTATAACTAAGCGGAAACCTGCGGTTTCTTGTAACGCTACTTATTTCTTATGATTTTCAGCATCCGTGCTTTCGTAAACAACACTTTTACATTTACTTTACTTTTATAATTAATAATTCTATTTTTTATTCATAAATGACCATATTTCAACATAGAACTCCATAAAAACAATTCACTGTAAGTTTGATTTTTCGTGATAAATATGGACTACTCGGAGCAAAAAAGTTGTAAAAATCGTGAGAAAGAAGGACCATGAAATTAGAGCCGCGATATATCGAGGGACTGTACTATATTATCATTTATGGCATTTGGCAGATGCCCTTATCCAGAGCGTCTTACAAATATCTTATTTATACAACCAAGCACTTGAACGTTAAGGGCCTTGCTAAAAAAGAGCCCAACAGTGGCAACTTAATAGTGGAGGAATTTTAGACTTATAACATTTAAACATAGGTTCATATCGATAGTGATTGTGATAGTGAAGGTGATGGTGTGTAAACTTAGATAAATAAAGTACTTTCTTGTAAACAGAGCTAGTCTCGAAACATTTTGGTACCACCTCATATAATATCTAGCTATTTAAATGTAAATGACTTTAAATAAGCCAAGCTGCCACTCTTGGGCCCTTGAGCAAGGCCCTTAACCCTCTATGCTCCAGGGGACCCTTACGAGAAAAATAAATCAAGGACCGTGACATCGGAGCGACGTGGGGCCGCCTTCCCGTGGGCTCACCACCTGCAGGAGGGACCGTAAGGGACCGGTGCTGAGAGGATCGGGCAGCAGTCGAAGGCGGGGGCTTTGACAGCCCGATCCCTGGACACGGAGAAGTGTCTAGGGAATCTGCTTAGACTGCTGCCCCCGCGTCCCCGAATTACGGATAAGCGGGAGAAGATGAATGAGATGAATGACTTTAAATAAAAGTTCACATAGTCAAATACATCAGTATATCTACATACACACACACACATTTTTAAAAAAATCTGTTTAATTTTATTGTTATAGTAATGCATTAGGCTCTTCTTCTTCTTTCAGCTTCTCCCATTAGGGGTCGCCACAGTGGATCATCCGTCTCCATTCCCCCCCCCGTCCTCTACATCTGCCTCTTTCAAACCAAGAAGTAATGCATTAGGATGCACACAGTAATATAAAACTTGTGATTTGCAGCTGCCCTACTGTCCAACCTGATATAAGTACAATGCTAATCATTTCCTGTTAGCAAACAAGGTCAGCTAGTCATCTATACATACAGCGAATTCTGCACTGACAGGCTGAATGACATTTTTTTTTCTCTCTCTCGACTTCAGCCTGTAAACACAGCATTTGTATTCTTTCCCTCGGAGAGAAACTTTACTTCTTCCTCAATCACAGAGCAGAGTGAGTGAAAGGCCTGTCGCTCGCTATCAGGATGCCTGTGTGTCAGGAGAGAGAGAGAGAGAGAGAGAGAGAGAGAGAGAGAGAGAGAGAGAAAGACGGCCTCGGGTGAATATTGAGATGGATGAGGTCGCCCAGGAGAAAAGCAAATATGCTAACTCAGCCGAAATTCGTAGCGTGTGAAGTCTGATGCGTTCTCGGATGCATCCTGAAACCCAATTACACAGTGGCGAGAATGTGTGTACATTATGCATCCAATACCGCTGAAGCTTTTTCTCATTCTTCAGTGGCTAAGTGTGGGATGACTGCTCTTAAAGCCTACAAATCCGCACATCTATTTGTGATATTTCTTCGATTTATTTTTCCTATATAAAACACCTTAGACTTTCTGAATTGCTGCAAGGTGGCAGGATGAAAATATGCTTTCTTGTCGCATCTCTCATCTAAATTCAGTATCATTTGTTTGTGTGTGTGTGTGTGTGTGTGTGTTTATAGCTGTTCTGAAGCTCTCATTTCAAAGGACTGCCAGGGAGGTTTGATGTCTTGGTTTTAAGGTGGTAAGAGAGAGTTAGAGAAAGCAAGAGAGATGGATTTGGGGGGGGGGGGGGGGGGGGGGGGGCGAGTGGTTAAATCT
This sequence comes from Silurus glanis, assembly GCA_014706435.1. Classification (NCBI taxonomy): domain Eukaryota; kingdom Metazoa; phylum Chordata; class Actinopteri; order Siluriformes; family Siluridae; genus Silurus; species Silurus glanis. The sequence continues at coordinate 506,489 of JAAIIK010000121.1, forward strand.
CCAGCAGAACTGTTGTATACTGAGTGACATGGAGATGGACAGCATCGAAAAGAGAAGAAGATTGCAATCCTTTCAAGGGCCAAGGAAATGAGAATGTAACTTTGCTCTGTCAGTCACACGGGCCGAGCTCTAATAACCAGTCCACAGGTTTCTCTTCTACATCAACAACACAGTCTGTCGCTCCGCTCGGGACACGCTGCTGCCGTGAGCTGAATGTCGATGAGCGAAGATCAGACTCCAGAGGAGTGTAACTGTGACTCAACACCTCTGTTTTTCACTCAGTAGTGTTTCATTAACAGCGTACAGCAGAAGCAGCAGAGGGGGTTCTCTCAGGGTGGATTTGGCAGGGTGCGATATTATAAAAATATGATGATGCCCCTCACAATGTTCTTATAATTAACATTCATATGAAGATAAGTGATGAAAATGCTTGTATTTATCTTCTATAAACTTCCAAATCTACATCTACAGGACTGCACATGCACGTCTTCTATGTTTACATTACACACTAAACACTCTATATATGTGATATATATATATATATATATAAGCTTATATGCTTTTGTATATGCTTAAGTTTTTTTATTCTTTTTAAGATGTATGATGTATGTTCCTTCAAAAGAATTGGACAGTGAATGGCTGTAAGAAAGTTCTGTGGAGTCCAAATGCAACATTTCAAACAGAAGAATTTGTGTAGGACAGAGAACAAGAGAGAATATGTTAGCAGACAGTCTCAACCTGTCACGGATAGACCAAGTGTCAGAAACCAGGAGTAATACAGAATGTTCTTTATTGTCCACAAATACACACGAGAGTTTGAGAAGTGACTGAAGCAATAGGTACACTTAACTGAGTGCTTCCGGTGAAGCGAAGCCAGGTGCACGGAAGCACACAGAGCAGTAGGTAGTCCGGAATGATCTATAGTAGTAACCTGTAGAGGGGAATAGGGACCTTATCAAGGGGACAGGTAAATGGAGGACAGGTGTAGGTGATTAGTAGGAGGAAGACAGGTGTAGGTGATTTGTAGGAGGGAGAGGCTGAGTGAGAGTGTGAGCATTGGAGGGAGGCGTGATTGGTGGCTCCCTGACACAACCACACAGTCAAACATGTTGGTGAAAGGTTAATGGTTTGGGATTTGTTTTGAAGCAGGGAAGGTTGGAGACTAAACCAACATGGCTACCATTCCATACATGGAACCATGACTCATTGAAAATGACTTCACCATACAACAAGATGGTGTACGTCCAAGCAAGTGTAAGTGTTATTTAGAGAGAAAACAGTCATCTGCAGTGCTATCTATCATGGAATGACCTGCCCAGTCACTGCACCTAAATCCTATTGAACTGCTTTGGGATGAACTGGATTGTAAAGAAATCTCCAACTAGTGAAGAATATCTTTAGTAAGTTTGCTCTCACAAAACAGGAGCAGATCTGGAGAGATCATGGTGTTAGAGTGTTTTGGTGAACTGGGATGTATAGGTGCCTCCACTCTTTCACATTCACTCAGGTTTTTTAATGGTGGAGTGGCTAGCTAGCTTATATCTCAGAACTCCCTTTTTTGTAAGAGATTTAATTAATACAGGTCTTTCATGTATGCAAAAGGTTTAAAAACAGGCTAGTTTTGTAACAAGCCAACAGTTGGCAACACAAGGCTGCACGCACAGTCACAGGGAGCACCGAACTGTGCAACTGGTGCTGTTCTGACCAAGTGCATAAACATGTCTGCTATTCAGGCCACGTGCGCACACTGTCACCGAGCTCTCCTTGCACGTGAGTTTCTCGCCAGAAACATGATCTTACCTCCGCACCCACCCTGCTCACAAGATTTGGCTCCTGCATACTTCGTCCTTATTTCCGAAGATTAAGATGCAGCTCAAAGGTTGCAGTTTTTTACGCCATTGCGAAGCTCCATCATAAATCGCAGAAGGTGCTTGACATGCTTTGAAAAGAAGACTTCCAGGACGCATTCCACGAGTGGCAGGAACACTGGAAGCACTGGATTGCTGTACAAGAGGACTATTTTGAAGAAAATAGTGTGTAAACCTTTTGATAACATTTTTGTAAATGTTTATTTTTAAAAAAGTAATAAAATATAGTAGTTGCTAATTTATATATATATTATATATTATATATATATATATATATATATATATATATATATATATATATCCCATAGTATCTGAGCCCGATTGTATAAATTTAAGTACTGGATTTCATTATTTAAATAAATAAAATCTGCTATACATCCATATGCATCTCCTTACATTTTAAGCCAAAATGTGTTGTATAGTTTATTTTACACCATCAAGAGGCATGTACTGTTTTTTTCTGCACCTTTATAAATGCTGAATGGGTGTACACCTGCCTAAAAAATAGTGCCGACCTAGAGTTATAATGGAAACCATAATGAGGTCCGTGGGGCAAACAGGACCACTGTTCTGCTGGAATAGTGGAGATGGAGCAGTCAGCACATTTTTGAGCTACAATTGTGTCAGCAACTTCTATGGATTTTCACTCTTCCACCTGTAATGTGCTTTATTTGCATATATTTTTAATTAAAAGTGCACTGCAAACTAGTGGTGGCAAAAAAAAAAAAAAATGTGTATAGATCCAGATTAATACTGCATAATTTGGGAAATAACAGTTTTGAGTTTTTCTAATACTGAACCAAACCAGGCCACTAAGGGTGAGAGTGTAAACTGTGTTTTCTATTGACTACGTTACTGAGACATTAACTGTTGAATGCACTATATTTTATATAAATCTCATTAAAAGAAGAAAAATGATCTACATACACTTATACAGTAAAACCCTGTTGTACGAGCAAAATTATCGGTATGTATAAATGAATTAAATCACATATTATGAGATGTAGCAGGAAACTTAGATATGAATAAATGTATCACTTTACACTGGGTCTACTGCATTTTCTAATCTATATACTTCTGGTTACATCGATATCTGCTTGGAGAATTGCAGTGTGTAAGGCAGACATGAACCTGAATTCATGTCTTTGGCCATATTACAGCAAAATAAAGCAAGCACAAGCCAAAGAACACAAACCATGCCATCCTTACTGCGGTTTCTATGGAAAACAAATACCTGCTGCAGCAATATTCGCTCAATGGATAAGTGCCACTGTTGCTTCAAATGAAAAAGAGAAAAACAGGAATCTAAAGCACAGGAAAACACATGTTTCCCAGTCTATTTCATTTGGAGGTTTGGGTGGGTACTGCAAATGTTGATACTTTGACTGGTAAAGGGAGAGAGCGAGCTGATATGATGGAGAGGAAAAAGGTATATAACGTAATTTCCGGACAATAAAGCGCACCCTTATATAAGCCACACCCACTGAATTTGACAAAGTTTTTTATTTTTAACATAAATAAGCCGCACCTGTCTATAAGCCTGTCTACACTGAAACTAATGAACTTTACACAGGCTTTAACGAAAGACACTAAAGGCAATATGTTGCGCTTCTATTAGGAGCATAGCGGTATTTTGGGAATAGCCTGCCACTGCATTCTTCCGGTATTACTGCATGTGTGTAAGAGTGAGGATTATGTCCTTATTATTTTCTGATGCTTATTTCTAAGTTTCTTTGACTAACCCATAACGCTGTTGCCAAGAAAAATAAAAAAGCACAAGTTTTGGAAACCTGTCTGTGCTTATATCATTTCTGTTGCAACTTGAGTTTTAACGAGCGGTCACTCGGTCGATTTTTTTGCTTTGTTACGCGAGCAAAAAATTGAGGTACGAGCTCGAGACGCCGCTGCTAGATGGCGAAGCGAAGCCAGAAAGCGAAGATTGTGACGAAAATTAAGATAAGCAAAGAAGAAAAAGTTTAGGGATACGTAGTGTACAGGAGTGATAGTAAAAAACGAGTTTTCCCTCCGCCTCCGCTTATCTCCTCTACCCCCCCTCCACACACACACACACACACACACACACACACACACACACACACACAC
>JAAIIK010000121.1:510469-556935 GCA_014706435.1 Silurus glanis
CACACACACACACACACACACACACACACACACACACACACACACACACACACAATAAAACCTTATTATATCTTTACATACTCTTTCTATTATGTTTTTATACAAGATTTGTTATTTAGAAATGTATTTTCCAATTTAATAACATGAAACATAAAAACGGGGGTCATTTTGAGGGTTGGAACGGATTAATGCCATTTTAAGTATTTTCAATATGGAAAACTGATTTGATGTGCAAGCAAATTGAGATACGAGCTCGTCCACGGAACGAATTAAACTCGTAGGTCAAGGTACCACTGTATTTCTCTGGGGAGTTTATCTTTTGTCATCGTCGTGCGCCACCCGTGGAAGTTTTTTCTCCCGATGCCGTGCAGCTCAGAACACAGGTGAGGTTTTTTTCATTTCCGTTCGGAAATTTCATTGGTCTAATGTTATGTCGCTCAGTTTTTTGGCTTGAAGTTTGTGAAACCGGGAAAAACCCAGGAAAAATCCATATATCAGCCGCTTCGTTGTTTAAGCCGCGGGATTCAAAACGTGGGGAAAAAGTAGCGGCTTATAGTCCGAAAAATACGGTATGTTGTGTGTTCTGGCGAACAAGTGGAAAGGGAGTAAGACCAGGAACATTGGAGGTGGGTTTAAACTGTTCTATCATGGTGTGGATGAAAAGAGAAATGGTGTAGGGGTGATTCTGAAGGAAGAGTACAGTAAGAGTGTAGTGGAGGTGAAGAGAGTTTCTGATATTGTGATGGACGTAAAGCTGGAAGTTGAAGGGGTGATGATAAATGTCATCAGTGCCTATGCTCCACAAGTGGGTTGTGACATGGAGGAGAAAGAAAGATTCTGGAGTAAGTTTGATGAAGTGGTAGAAGGTGAACCTAGGAATGAAAGATTGGTGATTGGGGCAGACTTTAATGGGCATGTAGGTGAAGGGAACAGAGGTAATGAGGAGGTGATGGGTAGGTATGGCCTTAAGGAAAGGAATGTGGAAGGGCAGATGGTGGTAGATTTTGCTAAAAGGATGAAAATGGCAGTGGTGAGCATGTATTTTAAGAAGAAGGATGATCATAGGGTGATGTATAAGAGTGGAAGAAGGTGCACACAGGTGGACTATGTTCTATGTAGGAGATGCAACCTGAAGAAGATTGGAGACTGTAAGGTGTTGGCAGGGGACAGTGTAGATAGACAGCATTGGATGGTGGTCTGTAGGATGGCATTGGAAGTGAAGAAGAAGTGGAGGAAAGTGAATTTTACTCCCTGAAATTCTTGAAGCTGGACATAAATTGCTGCTTCTTCTTTCAAGTGCTCCTAATAAGGGTCACCACAGCGGATCATCAGTCTCCATACTACTCTGTCCTCTACATCTGCCTCTTTCAAACCAACTACCTGCATGTACCTCCACCTCTCCATGCTCTTCTCAACCTGCTCCCTACTCTCACAACAAATCACAATATCATCCGCAAACATCATAGTCCATGAAGACTACTGTCCATCAACCTTTCCATTACCACTGCAAACAGAAAAGGGCTCAGAGCCGATTCTTGATGCAGTCCCATCTCCACCTTGGACCATTCTGTCATTCATACTGCACACTATACTGCTGTCACACTGTCCTCATACATGTCCTGCACCGAACTCACATACTTCTCTAAAACACCAGACTTCCTCATGCAATACCACAACTCCTCTCTCCACCCTGTCATACGCTTTCTCTAAATCAACAAACACACAATGCAACTCCTTCTCTATACTTCTCCATCAACATTCTCGAAACAAATAATGTTTCTGTTGTGCTCTTCCTCAGTATGAAACCATACTGTTGCTCACAGATGGTCACCTCTTCTCTCAGCCTGGCTTCCACTACTCTTCCCATAACTTTATGGTGTGACTGATCAACTTAATTCACCTGTAGTTACTGCAGGTCTGCACAGCTCCCTTATTCTTAGAAACCAGTACCAGCAAACTCCTTCTCCATTCTTCAGGCATTCTCTCACCTTCCAGAAACATGTTGAACAACCTGGTTAAAAACTCCACTGCTGTCTCTCCTAAACATCTCCATCTCCTTCTACTGGTATGTCATCTGGTCCAACCAATGGCATAAAATGCTAGAAAAAGTTTTTTTTTTTCAACATAAATTTTATTTTAGGACATAAAACATTAAAGAATCCATAGTGCTAGCTACTTTCTATTTAGCGGCTAATGTTAGCACTATGGATACTTAAGCATGTATGCATGTGCAACTATGCATGTGCAAAACTAATCCTATTTCCGGTACAGCGCGAGTAACCACAGTGACACTCCTCCCATTGTTGTGTATGTTGTGTGTAACTTTAAAAATGCAGTCAAAGTGCGAGGCGAAAACTAAACAAACATGCGGTCCGCCACTTAATACGTTCTTGAGGGAACTCTGATGTTCTGCACATAAAAAGGATTTCATTCGGTGCGCATGTGCATAGAATTCACATCCATTACGATGCAGTGCGATCCAAATTCAATTTGATTCAACACAAAGCGATTCAATGCAATACGATGCAATGGAAAAAAATATTATGTTGTGCAATTCAACATGGTACCGATAGTGTGCTTTTATTTCTTTGGTACAGACAGACAGCAAATCAAAATGTACTTAAGTACCTTCTGACTTCTAACACATGACCCTTTCACAAACAGGCCTTTCTAGTGCAAAAGAAATAAGAAAAAAAGATTAAATAAAACTAGACTTTCTTTTTTCATTCTGTCTCCAGGAATATGCAGCTCTACCTCTGCCATGTTGATATATATTGTGTATACTGTATGTAACTATCAGGACAGACTCTCAGGTCTCTGTAATGTTGTTATAAGTCATATTCATGTAGCAGCAGAAATCAATCTACATCATAAAATACTGGTCAGTTATTGGTCACTTCCTAAATAATTAAAATATAACAGTATAGCGCATCTAATTATAAATATAGGTACATATGTAATGCACGTGATGTTATAAACAGTACTAGCTGATGTGAATCAGTGAAACCCCCCTACTTCACAGAATGTTCGGTTGAATCAAACTGGTAAGCAGCTGGTTTAGGAAGCCATCTTGTGAACTTGTTCATGAGTGGTTGGCTTGTTTCTCGGAGCAATCATGCTACCCAGTTGGTAGTTGTAATGTGGCATGAAAGACTGGTGATTAGGAATTGGCAGGACAATCCAGATCTGGAACAAGGTGGTGAACTACCCATATGACCGTCTCTTTTCTGGAGATTGGAGATATGTGTGGAGTTGACCTATCTGACCTGACCTCACAGTGGGTCAGGTGGTATGTTACACAGTATGGTTTACAGTAAGTTGCTCATTTTGCTTGGGTTTTGTGTTACCAAGGAGATTTAAAAGCTGAATGCTTCCATCTGTTGAGCAGTCTGGTTATCTGGTTTCCCACAGCTTCTGTTCAGTAGCACAGCATTCTGTAGCCAACATTTTAATGTTTTTTTAAACTATAGTACTTTACAAAATAGAACAAGACAAATTACAGAGGAAAACATGAACCCCAAGAGATAAAAACGCAAATCTAGAAGTGCTATTCTTTTAACCAAGAAATGCTACACAAGCACTATATCACACTAAATGCAATACTAACTTGAACTATAGAACAAACCAAAGACATTCTTAAACACAGAGATAAAATGTATATAAAAAAGCATGGACTGTTGGTTTTCATGGCATGTTGGACTTCTTTTTCGATAGACGACAGAAGTATATATTAGTAAGTGCTTTATTCTTTATTCTCTGATGAAACATTTTTATTCTGGACACAATGGTTTACTGAATGGTTTGAGGAGGATAAAAATGATATTTATTATAACACTTAACCCAATTAAATGCCTATCAGAGCTTCTGAAGTGAAGTGTTAGACAGCACTCTCCAATACTACTGTAATCAAAACAGCAACTAAACGAAAAAAGTAAAACTGTTAAACAGTTAAAACATTTAAAGAATGGTCTCGATCATTCTAGCCGAGTTGCAGAAAATGGTGTATTGAAGTTGTTGAGTTTTGTAGCAATAACTACAGATGGGGACCAATTTGTTGGTGTAAAAGCCACAATGCTACTGAGACATCCGGTGTAAGTACCAGGGCTTGAACCAGGGTGAAATACATGGAAAACAGGAACTATAGCGCCATGTCACAGGTAGGTGTGTTGAATCCAGTGCAGAGAAGGTTGAAAGCCAATAGGTAGGAGAAACTCGAGAACACGAAGAGCGTACATGAGGGGCTGGCTAAATAACACAAACACCAAGCAACAGATAAATTACGCTCTAAAAACGTCCTGCGTCCACACTTTCTTTTTCAAACGTTCATGTACTGCGCATGAGCAAAACGTAATATGCGTCGTCCTGCTTCATTTCCGCCTTGTGTTTTTTTTTTTTACTTTTTGGCTTCTTGAAAATGCAGCAGTGGCTAAAAATTCAGCATCTTTCTCCAAATCAAACTACAATTATCCAATTCGGAGAGCATTTTCAAAAAGCTATGTTTTCGTTATCTGCAAACCTTGTCTCGGTGTGGACGTAAAGCCAAAATGGAGAATAAAATATGCATATTTAAACGAAAACCTACTAATGTGGAAATGTCCTGGGGCAGAAGGAGAACCTAAATATACTGAAGTGATTGGCTAAAGGTTGAAGGATTTAGTGCTCAGGGCAAATACACTGGTCACATCTGGTGGAGAAACAAAAGAAGGGCAGATTCCTGAAAGCTGGCGCATTTTGCTCAGGAAAAGTGGGCCAACTACATGTAGACAGGTGCAGAAGTCTTATTGAGAGCTACAGACGTTGCTCGTTTGCAGTGATTGTCTCTAAAAAGTGTGCAACTAAATGTTAGGAAGGTCATGGTATTTGCTAGGAACTGGTGTCCCCAAAAGACTGCCACCTGATTTTTGCATTGTATACTGTATACATAATTAAAGGTTTAAGACTTTACCCAAGTGTCTAGTCTTGTTTTGGATTCAGAGTACCACCTGGACATAAGATAAAAACACACCTTAAATGGGATTCCATTTCTTGAACCGTGAACATTTATAACTGGGGGCAATTTAGAATAAATATTTAGCACGTTTTAAGGAGTAGGTGGAAACTAGAGAACCCATATGAACACGGGGAGAATAAGCAAAGCACCAGGTGGTAATAATCATAAATGAAAATCTAGCTTACATCATGGTAATAAAATAAAATATAAAGGTCTCAAACATCTAAAAATAATTATGATGGAAATAGGAACTCCTATAAAGAGTTTCCTACTTTATTTCACATTTTTATTCTATTTTCTTTTTCAAATTTTTGACTCGAGTACGATTTTCTTGCTGAGAAAAAAAAAAAAAATTGTTTTATTTCCTATTCCAAAATAAAAATATGCCATCTTAGGAGTTTTTGAAAGTTTAATCCTCAAGAGAGGCAACTTTTTCCGAGAAAGCCAACCACCACAACACCTGCCTTCTATCTTTGTTTCTGCACTCAGCTCTTTCAGTGAAACCCAGCCTGGGGAAAATGCTGAATTTGTCTCAGATTCCTGTGAAGTTTCTCCAAATGTGTTCTGTTTGAGACAGGAGGAAGAAAAACACGAAGACGTGACCGTGTCATTCACGTACAGTAAAAACAATCATCAAACACTTGAAGCAAAAAAACAGTTATTATTTATCACATCTATATTTATACTTTATATATAGCTTCATTTCTGCTGAGACGTTCCATGGTTTATTGTTAATTTGTTAAAACGTGGGATTTTTTTTTGCTTTATAACTGCTGTCTTTCTGACAGCAACATTCAGCCATGATGTGATTATTGTTTTTTTCATGGATCATTTTTTAAAAAGTTTCTAAAATGGCCTTGAGCTCATTCATCTCAAATTCCTCATGTTCTCTCACTCTCTCTTTCTCCATACAAGGAACATTTTTACATTTTTTTTTGTTGTGAATTATTGATAAATCCGCTCAGTCTTGTTCATTCATCAACTGATGACTGCACACCAATGAAAAGCTTTCACTGTACTCTGTGGTAATATCTGACTCGTTCCTGTCTTACTGTAAGAGTGAAACATAACTGCAAGGTTTCTTTTGTAAATTTGCAATGAAGGAATCTTGATTTACAAACCAAAGTTACATTAGGTCTTAATTCGTCAGTCTTTTTTTTTTTTTTACATTCATTTAACATATATGTACACTGATCAGGCATAACATGACAATAAAATATTATGAGCAGTATATTGAATAACACTGATGATCTCTTCATCATGGCACCTGTTAGTGGGTGGATTTATTTATTAGGCAGCAAGTGAACATTTTGTCCTCAAGGTTGATGAGAAACAGGAAAAATAGGCGAGCGTAAGGATTTGAGCGAGTTTGACAAACTGTGATGTCTAGACGTCTGGGTCAGAGCATCTCCAAAACCACAGCTTTTGTGGGATGTTCCTGTTATGCAATGGTCAGAATCTATTAAAAGTGCTCCAAGGAAGGAACAGTGGTGAACCAGCGACAGGGTCGTGGGCGGCCGAGGCTCGTTGATGCACGTGAGGAGTGAAGGCTGGTCCGTTTGGTACGATCCAACAGACGAGCTCCTGTAGATCAAACTGCTGAAGAAGTTCATGCTGATAATGTTCAATGGGTCAGAACTGTTTTGGAGGCAAAAGGCAGGTGATCATAATGTTATGCTGATTTTTAAACTTACAATCTTATATTAGAATTTTTGTGCGGCAGGAAAATGTAGCATCGTACACTATATTGACAAAAGTATTGGGTCACCTGACCTAATAAATGTTTGTATTCACTTGAACTTGGAAACTCAAACCTGTTCCAGCATGGTGATGCCCCTGTGCACAAAGTGAGCTCCTTGAAGATCTGGTTTACATGCTTTAGAGAGGAAGATCTTGAGTGTCCTGGTATAGAGCTCTGATCTCATCCCTACTGAACACCTTTGGGAAGAATGTGAATGCTGACTGCACCCCAGGTCTCCTCACCTTCATCAGTACCTGCCTTTCATAACACCCTTGTGGCTGATGAACAAAAATATCCATAAGCACACTCCAAAATCCAACATCTTCCCAGAAGAGCAAATTGGGATTAAATGTGGAATGCAATGCTCAAAAATCACATACCGTACTTATGACCAGGTGACCCAATACTTTTGGAAATATCCAGTACGATACGTTGAGAGGTTGCCAGGATGTGTGCATTTTCCTGCTTGTGAGATTTTCTCTGTGTCCGACTGCATATTTTTTCCTGTGTTTTTTAGTGTTTCAAATTTTAGCCCAATTTTAGTTCTTGTCTCTCTACTTTTTATCGGTGTCAGATATTGAAACAGAGTGCATTAATTAGTCTCATCACTACAAGTGTGCTTCTTACCTCTCGTTATGTCCGGGTCCATCCTCCACTCACGGAACAGCGCTAATCCACGGCCACTGAGGCATACATACTGTATATACCATAAAGTTTATACAGTACGGTAGTGTAAACTCCTCTGTTTTGCTAAATGATGTGCTGTAATGTGTTAAATTATTCACAAATTGCAATATACTTCCTCATACTGATCACCACTTGGGAAGGACCTCATCGGAACGATAGATAGATAGATAGATAGATAGATAGATAGATAGATAGATAGATAGATAGATAGATAGATAGATAGATAGATAGATAGATAGATAGATAGATAGACAGACAGACAGACAGACAGACAGACAGACAGACAGATGTCAACATGCACACAGACAGATATGTAGACAGACATACAGATCTCAAACATCTCAAAGTTGTGTTATAACAGTCATTCATTACTGTGAATTATTCCTCTTTTTTTTTTTTTTTTCTTCTTATTATGATTACTAACAAAACCCATCAGCTAAATCCCCAAATTAGCACAGAACTGTGAGATAAACCCATTTTTATTACAGCAGATGGGTGATTTGCTCTTTTCCATCTGGAAGCATCACAACCAGAAGAGCTCAGAACACAAGCAGTGACCACATTTCCTACAGCATCCTCTAAAAAGGCTCTGGAGAAGTGACCAGAACGATCTGGTCAGGACAGCTGGAGCGGTAAATCCGGACAAACATGTGGATGTGAATAAAAATAAAAAAATGCATGCTCTTTTAGATTCTTTGAAACAATTATGCATTGTTGTAACTAAATATGTGCTTGGTCTGGGTGTTTCCTTTTATGTCACTTTATTTACTACTAAAGCAGGAACATAATATATAGAAGAACTTAAGGATCAGCAAAACTGAACAGGATTTTACCTACATCCCTCTTTCCTGCTGAATTGGCATTCCTGTGCCTGTGAGATAACATCCGCCAGCATTTATGATACTCTACACACACCGATTGAGTGACGATCAGAAGTAGCAGTCTTATTTAATCTATCACGGATATAAAAACTTGCTGAAATCGCAGACGACCAGACTTTATACACAAGAGTGTGAGGACATTGAGGAGTTTTTGTTTGTACTCTTGCACACATTGGCATTGTCTGAAATAACACATGTCTCGGACTCCATAATTCATCTGAAGTGGTTTCGGGGAAGTGTTTGCTGATGATAGCATTTTTTAAGGCCACTGTGTTCTGGGAAGTGCAGATCATGGTCCAGAAGGATAATATTAATATCCTAATATTTAGAAATACTACTCAAGAACAGCAGCAAAAAAAGAGACCAGTAGACCAGAAGAAGCCTGAAACTAAGGCTCACACTCCCCAATGACAGCTTCATTAGGGGAAAAAAGATCTCCAACATGTCCATCAGCTTTATCAATAGTGGGGATGGTTAGAGTCCCCGATTCGCCTCTGTGCAGCATGTGATGCATTGATTATTAAAAAATGTGCATCCGATTTGAATCATTTGTATCACGATGCATCATTTGTAACATATTTGCATCTGTAAAAAACGATTTATTTATATATATTTATTAGTAGATGTGATATATTTTTATTATTCACAAAGTGACCAATAATTTGTGACCAATATTTGATATGTAGATCGATGTCTCCTCGCTAAACCGTTTCTCAAGCCATCTCTCAGCGCCGCTGCTGCTACGTGAATATGACGCATCACAACACTACGAAGACCAAGACGTGTCCTGAGAGTCACATAGAATACAGATTAACATGGCAGAGGTAGAGCTGTCACTTCCTGGAGACACAACAGGAAAAGAACTTTAGGTTTTATTTAATCTTTTTTTTTTTTGCACTGTAAAGGCCTGTTTGTAAAAGGACCATGCAAACACTAAATTGATGATTTGCTGTCTGAACCAAAGAAATAAAAGTGAACTATCTGTAACATATTGAATTAAATCGCATCATATTTTTCTGTTGCATTGTATTGCACTGAATCGCATTGCATCTTAATAGGGCTGAATCGTATCGGTATCTGCTTTACATGTATATGTAATGTATTGTATCATTGGCTATGCATCGCATCGCCCTCAGTTATGGAGATGCACATCCCTCATAAATAGTAATGATTTCTCTGAAAGCATAAATCCTAAGGTGCTCATTGTACAGTTCATGGTGACAAGGATCTGGTGGTGGTTCTTGTTAATTTGGTATCATATTTTGACTGAAGCTTAGCTCAAATGTTTGCTATCATTTGAAGTATCTTCCCCTAGAAGATGTTGATTGGAAGATCAGTAATGAGGTGGTCATGTGATCCTTAATGAAGAGGATGTGTAAAGTCATTCATGAGTTATTTCATTTCTTTACATTTATGTAACTTGGTAGATGCCCTGATCCACAGAGACTTTCAATTATCACATTATATACAAATGAGCAATTGAGGGTTGGGGCCTTCCTCAAGGGCCCAGCAATGGCAGTGGTTGGATTTGAACTCTTGAACTTTTAAGCAGAAGTCTAAAGTTTTAACCACTTCTCATTTAAACACATTCATTGGTTGAGATTAAATCTTTGAGATCGTATTTATGATGATGATTAGAGACGGTAGCACCATCTACATCTGGGTGCGTTTCCAAAGGATCCTTGGTGGGATTCATTACGAGGTGGTATCAAAAGGTTTCGAGATTGGCCCTGTTTGCAAGAAAGTACTTTATTTATCTACACCTATACTATCACCTTCAAAATAGTCTCCTTGCACAGCAATACAGCGCTCCCAGTGTTCCTGACACTTCATAGCATGTGTCCTGGAAGTCTTCTAGTGTCAAGCACCTTCTAAAATTCCCCCTGGATTTTCACAATGGTGTCAAAACGGTGACCTTCGAGCTGGATCTTGATCTGCCAGAAGAGGGCAAAGTCCACTGGAATTAAATCTGGCGAGCAAGGTGGGTGCGTAAGTGAGATCATGTGGATTGCCGAATGGTTTCAACATTTTTAGGAGTTGAGCTCGTTGAAGGTCTTCCTAATCTCCTGTCGTTTTCAGTGAAAACTGTTTTTTTTTTTTTTTTTTATCATAAACTCATCCAAGGTGAACTACAAGATAAATGTTAGGGGCATATTTAATGATCATATCTTTTCATTCTTTACAACTGCAATTATATGAAATGAAGTGAAGTCTTTTTTAATAATGTCCTCAAGGTTGTTTTTCTTTTTTTTTTTTTACTTGTGCTTTAGACATTTATGTCTTTCTTTTAATCGCAGTTGTTCAGTAATTCAATCTTTTTTGCGTCTGTCTGCATTCTGACCCCTGCTATAGACTGTAATAATTATTCTCGAAAGAAAACAAAAACGTCACTACAATAATTATACGTTGCAGATGGCGCATAATACCGGCTGGAATCGATCCAAACCGTAAGCAGAGCGTCTGCGTTTTCAGCCATTATGTCTAACGGCACTCCACGTCTGCGGGCTTTCGGCTTCCTCCCTAATTGTTATCTGAAAAACGTTACTCTCAGGAGACCGTCGAGACCCTTTGCATTTCAAACGATTATTTTCCATCTGCCACACAATATTCCATAAGTATCTTTTCAGCGTCCAAAACAATGCTGTTTGCATCCGAGATGAATTCATTATCCGAAACTAATCAGACAGGAGAATGAGACGGACAGCAGTGACCCTGACATTTGAATCGAAGTGTCATTTTCCTCAGTCCTCATCACACCTGCTAATTGGATCTGATGAAGTCTTATCAAAGATAGCATAAACACTTGAACAAAACCAAGAATTAGCAATCGTGAGGCTTTCCAATTTAATTGAATTTTTATTACATTGTTCTTGAATCTAATGAGTTTGTCCTAATAGTGTGTCTATAGCAACAGTTCATACGGCGACTTGAGAGTAAAATGTATGAAATTGTTAACATGCATAGAAACGAGTCTCCAGTGTCAGTACTTTGTTAAATTCAGCTACAGAAATAAATTGTAATGCTTTTTTGAAAAATGGCAACAATTTATTACCTACTTTAATGCTGTACATATTCTGGAGGTAGATTGAGAAGAAGTACAATTCTTTCTCTTCCTTACCACTTTGAGAAGTAGTTTTATATTATTATTATTATTATTATTATTATTATCATTATTATTATTATTATTATTATAAAAGACAGGAGGTGGAGCTGGAGGTAGCAGAGCTGAAGATGTTAAGGTTTTCGTTGGGAGTGACGACCAGTGTTGTGCTAGTTACTAAAAAATAGTAACTAGTTACAGTTACTCGTTACTTCATTCAAAAAGTAACTCAGTTACTTTGTTGATTACTTACACCAAAAAGTAATGCGTTACTGTTAAATGTAACTTTTTAGTAACTTTTTTAAAGAACGTTCTTTAATGTTCCCATTAATGCCCTTTTATGCGTTATGGTCTATACAAACACAAAACTGACTTAAACACAAAGTAATTTTTAAACACTATTTTATTAAAGTCAGACCAGCACAAACTGAATATATCACAAGGATTTCTGAAATAAATAACAAAACAAGCTGAATAATATATTCACAATCAAAAACTAAAGTGGCTTCTGCATCATAAAAGCTGTTGTGTTGAGCTCTTAAAAATGTTCCTTTCACAGCTGAAGTATGAAAACTATCAACAATTTACAACAGAACACCGGGTTAGCTTCTAGCTTCGTCGATGCGTGGAGTTTCTGGAGGAGCTTCAACAGATTGGAGTTGCTGTTTATCGCAGTAGATACGAGCTTCGAACCAGAAAGACACAGCTTACATTTGACTAAAAAGTTTTTGTCTTTATGCTCAACTAAAGTGAAATAATGAGCATATTTCCACTTTGAGAAACTCGTCTTGCTCTCGCCTCGACTCGCCATTACTGCCGCACAGACCTGAATAAACGGAGACACGCCCACAGTGCGTCTTCTTCGTGTTTACAGTGGTTCATCCACCAATCCTACAATGCGTCGCTGCTGTAAACAGGTCAGACTGTAGGCTACACTTCAGCCCTAATTCATTCATTTAAAAAAGTAACGGGTAACGCACCATACGGTAACGGTAACGGAGTTACTTTATTTACTTAAAGTAATGCGTTACAGTATTAGTTACTGTCAAAAGTAACTGCGTTACAGTAACGCGTTATTACCCAACACTGGTGACAACGATGGACTGTATTAGAAACGAGTTTATTAGAGGGACAGCGCATGTAGGACGTTTTGGAGACAAGGTGAGGGAGGGGAGATTAAGATGGTTTGGACATGTGCAGAGGAGGGACATGGGGTATATCAGTAGGAGAATGCTGAGGATGGAGCCACCAGGAAGGAGGAAAAGATGAAGTCCAAGGAGGAGGTTTATGGATGTGGTGAGGGAAGACATGCAGGTAGTTGGTTTGAAAGAGGCAGATGTGGAGGACAGGGGGGCGTGGAGACGGGTGATCCACTGTGGCGAGAATGGGAGAAGCCGAAAGAAGAAGAAGATTATTATTATTATATTTTAATAATTACATTTTTTTTTTAAATAAACAAACATAATTTATTCTTTTTTTTCCTCTTTTAATTCTTCATAAGTGCTTTTGTTCTAGTTTGGGATAAAGTGCAATAAATAAATAAATGAATAAATAAATAAATAAATACTAAGAGGACACGCAATATATTTTTTCGTTCTTGTTTTCTCATGACCGCTACATAACGAGTTGTTTTGTAGAGATCGCGACTTAATTTTCTCACGATTTCGACATAACAAAAGTTTTCACGTGATTAGTACTTCTGTGTATTCTGCATTAGAGCATGTTCTAGAAGCAGCATCACCGATAATAACCGTAACCATTTATGGCACCTAGCCTAGTGGTTATGGGTTTGATTATTATCCATGGTGCTGCGAAGATGCTGCCTTCTAAAACATGAAAATAAAGTCAGGATCACAAGAAAACAGTTTTTATCGAGATCACAAGGAAATTAAGTTGTGATAACAAGAAATCAAGAAAGCCAAAAAAAAACCTAAAGAATGCATGAAGCCTCTTATGATTTCCATAGTTCTGTAGTTAAGTACTGCACCGTTTTGTTTATATTCACAATTCAATGAGGAAGAGGAACAGTGTGGATCTGTGTGAGTGTCATGTATTTGAGGACGTGGCAAAGGCAAGTGCTGAGATTTGTTAAACCATGCAAACAATACAAACTAAAACAAAGCAACAAAAAAGTGGTAAGTGCTGTTTGGGCATCTCGTTCCAAATTTAGTCCCAATTTGCTGTTATTATTTTCTTCACTCTTCTGATTTTGGAGTGTGCTTGTGGAGATTTGTGCTCATTAAAGCACAAGGGTGTTAGCTAAGTCAGGTACTGATGTAAGTGAGGTGAGGACCTGGGGTGCAGTCAGCAGTAACATTCGTCATGTTCAATTGTGTTGAGGTCAGAGCTCTACAGCAGGTGATCTCCACTCCATCTCATGCAAAGCAAATCTTCATGAAGCTGGTTTTGTGCACAGGGGCTTCTTATAGGCCTCCCTAAATAATTGTGTGCCTTGAAATTTGTGGTAACAGTTTGAAAATATCCTACTGATATACCCCATGTCCCTCCTCTGCACATGTCCAAACCATCTCAATCTCTCCTCCCTCGCCTTGTCTCTAAAACGTCCTACATGCGCTGTCCCTCTAATAAACTCATTTCTAATCCTGTCCATCATCGTCACTCCCAACAAAAAATCTTCAGCTCTGCTACCTCCAGCTCCACCTCCTGTCTTTTACTCAATGCCACTGTCTCTAAACCATACAACATAGCAGGTCTCACCACAGTCCTATAAACTTTCTCTTTCACTCTCACAGATACTCTTCTATCACAAATCACTCCTGCTATCACTCTTCTCCACCCACTCCACCCTGCCTGCACTCTTTTCTTCACTTCTCTAACACACTCTCCATTACTTTGCACTGTTGACCCCAGGTACCTGAACTCCTCCACCGTCTCCTCTTCTCCCTGCAACCACACCACTCCACTGCCCTCCCTCTCATTCACACACATGTACTCTGTCTTTCTCCTACTGACTTTCATTCCCCTTCTCTTCAGCACATACCTCCACCTCTCCAGGCTCTTCTCAATCTGCTCCCTACTCTCACTACAAATCACAATATCATCCGCAAACATCATAGTCCAGGGAGACGCCTCTCTGACCTCGTCCTTCAACCTGTCCATCACCACTGCAAACATGAAAGGGCTCAGAGCCGATCCTTGATGCAGTCCAACCTCACCTTAAACCAGTCTGTTGTTCCTACTGCACACTTCACTGCTGTCACACTGTCCTCATACATGTCCTGCACCACCCTCACATACTTCTCTGACACACCTGACTTCCTCCTACAATACCACAACTCCTCTCTCTCCACCCTGTCGTACGCTTTCTCTAAATACACAATCACGCAATGCAACTCCTTCTGACCTTCTCTATACTTCTCAATCAACATTCTCAAAGCAAATAATGCATCTGTGGTGCTCTTCCTCGGCATGAAAACATCCTGTTGCTCACAGATGGTCACCTCTTCTCTCAGCCTGGCTTCTACTACTCTTTCCCAAAACTTCATGGTGTGACTGATCAACTTGATATATATTTTTTTCTGTGTAACAATCCTTTTTTTTATATAAAAAATAAGCAAAACCACTTTTTCTTTCCAATTTTATTTTATTTCTTTTTAATTTTATTTATATTTAATAAACATGTGGAACTGGAAGCTTCTGCCACCAAAACAAATTCCTAATAAGTGAAAACATACTTGACAATAAAACTTTTTCTGATTCTGATAAAAATGAATGAATGAATGAATGAATGAATGAATGAATAAACAAATAAATAAAAAAAATAAAAAAAATAAATCATACCTACAAAAAAAAAAAAAAAAAAAAATGGAAAATTTGTTTTGCCTAGTCTTGCATGACAGATACATCATGTTTCTATGTATTTAGTTATTTCTGTTTTTGCCTGATACTATATTTTACTATTACTATAGTTTATAGTACTTTATTCCCCAATAACCACTGAAACACCTATAATTTTTGTTACCCTCTTTACCACATACACATTTATCGTATTTTGTAGATTAAATTCAGTTTTATTTGTATGGTGCTTTTACAGTGGATATTTTCTTAAAGCAGCTTTACACAGATAAAGCAATTAAAAAAAAATGTATATGTTTGTTCCGCATAATTTTAAGTTTGTCCCTAATTAGTGTGCCACTGATGACTGTGGCAAGAAAAAACTCTTCTGAGATGGCAAGAGGAAGAAACCTTAAGAGGAACCAGACTCAAAAGGGCACCATCCTCATCTGCGTGGCACCGAAAATCCATCCGGTACTATTCCATCATTGTTAAGATGTGCAGTGACAGGTGATTAAATGAAGGGTCCTGAGCCATTGTAGCACACTGTTAATATTAATTCCAGTTCGAATCCATCTTTAAAGTTCTTGATTTGCTCAGAAACTTAATGGATATTTAGGCTTTTGATGCAAACCCATCCTCAGCACAGATCCTCCAGGCAGGGCGTCGGGATGAATCCACAAATCCGAAGAGAGGAAAGAGACAGGAACACTGGTCACTGGTACCTCAGAAGCATCTCGACAAAGAGAGAGAAAGAGGAAGAGAGAAAGTAGAGGGATGACAGGGAGAAAGAAATAAGGATTGTTAAGCATGTACATTGTCGTGTTTAAAGACACTGTACAGTGTTAGCAAGACTAGCTATGACAGCATAACTAAAAGGGAAAGCCAGAAGCTAACACAGACATGAGGGACCGGAGCAACCTCCAATTATCTCATTTATACAATTTAGCAGTTAAAGGGTTTAAGGCCTTGCTCAAGGACACAGCAGGATGGTGGAGCTGGAATTTAAACTTTTCATCAAAACATCCTTGATGAGGCAAAACTACCAATTCCAGACAAACACAATACATTTAACTGTTACTGTTTTTTCTCAAATGTGTATTACTTTATACATAATTTCTGTGTTTTGTACTTTTAGAAAATTAGTTTATTGAACATCTGGACATCTTTCTCAGCGCCATGTGAATTCGTGTTTTAATTACCAGCGCAGCAGGACATGGTCCGCCCTGCCTATTCCCTCTCAGAAATGTTATTTTGCTTTTGCTGTGACAAGCCATCGCCCTCACAGTGGTGCGCAATGGATCTGCCACTGTGATGGGAGGTGTGGTGTGAATGTTTGTTTTCATATATATATATATATATAAAACCATAGTGAATCTACCCTTTTCTTCTTGCATTGCTAATCTACATCGATTTCTTCTTTACAGCGTCAGGAGAATTAGTCCGTTTTTGTCCACATAAGCTGCTCAGGTACTTGTTCAATCCCTTGTCATTTCAAAACTTGACTACTGCAACTCACTCTGGGAAGGAGATTCGACCTCTGAAAGTAATCCAAAATGCAGCAGCATGACTTGGTTGCAATCTTCCACTTGCTTCCTGTAGCTGCTGTCAGATTTAAAACACTGATGCTTACCTACAAAACCAACAATGGACTTTGTTATCTCTCAGCATTTTTCTCACCCTGCACTGCACCACAATCCATCCATTTTCTACTACTGATCTCTCTATCTCATAGGGTACAAGTAAGACATGCTTCAAGACTTATTTCTGTTTTTGGCGATGGAACAAACTGTCTGGCAGTCGTACCGCTTCCAGCAGTATTTGAATTAGCACTCTCTTTCTACCGATTCTCTGTCCCGATAGAGATTTATGGTTTTTGAAAATCCTTAAAGATTTCTTTAATCCTAGGCTCAAATCTGTAGTCTTCGATCACTGGTTTGTTTACCGACTGCCAAATAACGGCTGTTGTGATCATTTTTTCCTCTAATGAAATTCTGTCAGTGTCAGCAGATTTCAGACTCTTTCCTGCAGTGTGACTTCTCTTACGACAACCGCCAAACCAAGAACCAACAGGAGCGCCGAACCTGATGACGCAATTAGCGTGACGACTTCAAACCACCTCAGGAAAAATATGGAAATGATTCGGTACAGCAATAACAGAAACTTATCGTGTTATGGAGGGAAACGGTGTGTTTGATGAGGTTTTTATTATCAAGGCATGTCACGAACAAAATGAAAGTTACAGATTGTTTTTGTTTGCTGCTGGCTACCGTTAGAGCGAGAACACGGGTCTGAACGTGTCACAAATCGATGACGCAAAACTACGGATGAGTTTTTTTCTTGAGTGCGTCAGTTTTTAACAGTCATAAAGTCAAACATTATGTCAACTGCGATTCTACAGTGTGACATGGGGATCCTTTTCGTACAGTGTGACAATCAACAATCGCAAAGGACAACTAAAAAAAATCGCAGTAAGTAAATGTAAATTAAATGTAAATGTACATTTCATTTCTAATAAAAAAGATCTTGTGCTGTTATGGGAAAATAATAAATGAGGTTGATGTGGTCAGATGAAGCAGAATGACTGTGTCTCCATTGTTGCTTATTTTCTAATAAAGGCATTTCATTCTGAATTGAAAGTTTCATTTGTAGAGCGCTTTAAAGTGATAAACCGGTAATAAAAGAATGTATTAGCTTGTTCCGTATAACTGTAGGTCCCTAATGAGAGAGCCAATGGTGAGGAAAAACTCTCTGAGACGGCATAAGGAAGAAACCCTGTGAGGAACCAGGCTTAAAAGTGAACCCGTCCTCATCCTCAACACCGAATGTCAATTCATTACAGTTCCATCATTGTTAAGGTGTGCAGTGACATGTGCTGAAATGCAACCTGTGTTCCTGAGCCATTGTAGCAGACTGTTAATATTAATTACAGTTCAAAAACCAAACATTAAAGTTCTTGTGTTGCTCAGTATATTCATGGATCTTTGATTTCATGTTTTTTTTTTTTTAATCTTTAAAAGATAATGACAAAAATCGACATTTAACATAAACCTGTTATGTGCAGCTGTTAAAGACGGCATAGTGTCATGTACATTTACAGTATTTGGCAGACGCCCTCATGCAGAGCGACCTACAATTATCTTATTCATACAACTGAGCAGTTGAGGGTTAAGGACCTTGCTCAAGGGCACAGCAGTGGCAGCTTAGTGGTGGTGGGATTCAAACTCACAACCTTCTGACCGGAATTCCAACATCTTAACTATTGAGCTACCGCATCCATGCGCAATTTAAAATGTGTCAATTGAGCAGCTGAATGTTAAGGGCCTTGGTCAAGGGCCCAGCAGTAGCAAGTAAGTGTTGGTGGGATTAAACTCAAAAATTTCTGATCAGAAGTCTAACATCTCAAACACCAAGCTACACCTTCCAACACTGAGACGGCACAAGACAAACAGATCGAATGCAAAAGAACGAGTTGTATTGAATGAGAAGCAGAAACCAAAAACGAGTCAATATCAAAAAGGGTATCAACTGTATTATGCTTTATACTTCAGGTTTATTGAAACACTTAGCAATACGTTGCATTATGAATAGGTTTAGAGTCTTTGTGTGTGTGTGTGTGTGTGTGTGTGTGTGTGTGTGTTTGTGTGTGTGTGTGTGTGTGTGTGGACCAGATGTGCTAGGTTGGAAACTGGCGACTGTTGCAAGTCGTGGTTAGTGTAGTAGATGTTGGCCATGTTTGCTGGTCATGTAAACAAGTTCTCATTAAACTCTCTTTTATTGAGTCTAATCTAAGACACTGGATTTACTTTTTATTCAGACCTTATGTACAAAACAAAAACTTTCAGGCGAAACCAAACCAGATTTAATGAGTCAAACTTCCAGGATACAAATCCTACAGTGGTATCTACAGCTTTTTTACATTATTCTGACAATGTTTGTTGCTCTCTGTCATGTTTTGTTGCATCACACAGCAATCACAACCCTCGAGGGGAAAAGCTTCCAGTACTCGCACTGCTGTCTGGTAATATAATGACTGTGTACTTACATGATTTCATTTTACTAGCCTATATGCCAAAATTTCTGTACAATACAGAACTGAACCCAGAAAAACCCACATGTTTCTATATATTACTGAATATTTTGTATTGCACTGTTGACACTGATGAAGTGTTGGGTACGTGTTTATATAACATAAGCCTATAATAAAATAATCTTAAAAAAGGCTTAATTATAGCAGTGTTTTTTTTTATCTTATTATAACACAGTTATGATCAGGGTATGATATTATAGTGTATTTCAACTTGGACTGTGGTTTTATAAATTTCTTAATAAAAATACATTAAAAACTGAAAAGCAATAAAATATTCCAGACATTGCAAGTTCAGTTCATGGAGACCTTTTTTTCAAAACTCTTTGCCAGGCATAATATACATATATAATTATTGTTATTGTATTTCTATGTTGAGCTACTGTCTATGGTGTAAAATTTGTGTGTACATTTGAACTGTACCGTCATAATGAAATCCTGATAGTGCCGTTTCTTCCCCATTCTTGCTGTACAACATTTACTTTTAGGGCATTTGGCAGACACCCTTATACAAGTGAAATATTTTATTGTCATTTTTATACAACTGAGCAGTTGAGGGTTAAGGGCCTTGCTCAAAAGCCCAGCAGTGCTGAGATTTGACCTCATGTCGGTTCGATCAAAAGACAAATATTTTAACCACTGAGATGCCCCTTCCCTATCATGCCGGGGTATGTGGGAAAAAAAAAATATTTCACTTTGCTTCAATGTAGGCCTTTTTTGGCATTCATTTATATTGACACCCAACTCAAATGCCTCCTCCTTCTCACCATAATGCTCCACCCCCACACATTTAAATTAAGTGAATTTAGGAGACCCCCTTGTTCAGAGTGATATATGAAAGTGCTTTGAGACTCTATCAATGAATAAATCAACACTGGTATGCTAGATTACAAATTTAAGATAAATCAGCATACAACTCTGTTAAGAGGAATTAATTAATTATTTTTTTATTTATTTTATTTATTTTGGGTAAAAGACAAAGCAAACTGGGAAAAGTGCTAGTTAAAGTGTTTCAGGAAGAGGAAGGTCTTCACCTGTTGCTTGAAGACAGCCAGTGACTTCGCTATTCGGACATCTAGGGGAAGTTCATTCCACCACCTCGGTGCCAGAACAGAGAAGAGCCTTATAGTATACATATGATGAGGTCTCTAAGGTAAAATGGTGCTGGTCCATTTTTGGCTTTGTGAGCAAGCATCAGTGTTTTGAATCTGATACGTGCAGCTACTGGAAGCTAGTGAAGGGAGGGCAGCAGTGGGGTGGTCTGGGAGAACTTGGGGAGAACACAAGTCGCGCAGCTGGGTTTTGGATCAATTGTAGTGCACAAATTGCGTTCAGAGGAAGACCTGCCAGCAGAGAGCTGCAGTAGTCCAGTCTCAAAATGACAAGACACTAAACAAACACGTAAGCAGCCTGTGTGGACAGAAACGCTCGAATTCTTCTGATGTTGTAGAGAAGGAACCGACAGGAGCGAATCACATTAGGAACAAGTGAGAAGGACAGTTGATTGTCCATAGTTACCCCAAGGTTGCGAGTGGTGGCTGAAGGGAAGAGCAGAGAGTTATGAAGAGATATTTAATACATTTAAGAGATATTTACACATTAAATAAACACATTGCAAAATTAGCTGAATTCATGTCAGTAAACATATACTGTATTTCAGCAGAAAAACTGATAATTTAAATGAGCAAAGGGTGAGGGTGGTGGGGGGGGAAAAGCACTGGTTGCACCCTAGATGACCGTCTAGTTTACCCATGCCTAGAAACAGAGATGCTTCAATTACAATTCAGTATGTATTCACTCTGTATGAATGTCTGTATGACAAATAAAATTTGATTTGAATAATATTAGTAATGATATTACTAATACAATTAAAATTTCCAGGATCCTTCCCTTTTCTTTTTTTTCTTTTTTTTAACCCCTCCCATCATGAGAGCATGGATACACTTAAATGGACACATCTTGCCACTTTGCAGCAGGGATATTTTATTAAACACTGAACTTCAAAAAATCAGAAATGAAAAGAAAAAAAAAAAATGTTTGGCTAATAGAATGAATAGATTTTGTTCATCACTAAGTGAACTGTCTGCTGAAGCCTTAAAATCGAAAGCATCAAAAGATACAGCCTGGCTTTTATGAGAAAAGCCACTTTCCCCGAAGTGCAGCTGCGGCACTGCCGTAGCACCTTCAGCTGGGTTTGATCAAGGAGAAAGTGACATCAGAGAGCTGGGATATGCTCGGCGCAGCCTGATGTGGAGCGGGTATCAGTTGCACGACAGGCCTCCATCACCACTACCGCTTTCCTCCGACTGGTGCTGCTGTTGCTTTGAAGAAAGGGAGAGATAAGAGAGATGGAGATAGATCTGTGAGTCATGCTTAGATATTTAGCAATGCTTTTTAGGAAGATAGAGGTTGGGAGTTCTGAAGAGAAAACAAATAAACACATGAATTATAAGTAGTGCAGTTCCATCATGATATTTTCACTGTCATGTCAGTGCCTGCTAGTTTTAAAACACTTGTTTTCAACAGACTTCTACCTGCCATATTGGCTTTCTGGACTGTTCCTCAGCACCGATTTGAACACAAACAATGTTTACCACAAGCCTAAAAACCCACAAACCACCTGACTACTACGTACGTATCACACACTTTAGCCTGAATCAATTGGAAATGTCTCCTCCAGCAGCTCTATGTTGCTATTAGCTTTTTAAACATGTTCTCTCAAGTATATTATCAACTCTATTTCAGCAGTCTGTCTCAGCAAATGTGTTTGTCAATAGAAATTGGCTTTTTTTTAGCCGTAAGAACCCTAAACACAAATTCCTATGGATGACAGTGTGAGGTTGTGATGCCTGAGGCAATGAAACTGCAGCTTTCTGAATGCCGTCTTTTCTTTTTTTTCTTGCTATACAGTTTGCCAGCCTTTGTTTTTTTTCATTCATCAATCCACCACTAATGAGCACATTGTGTTCCAGAAGTGGATTATTTTCAGTACAGTAATGACACTCTGCTTAGCAGCTATTACGATGCAGTGCGATCCGATTTTGTTTCGATTCAACAATATGATTACAATATGATGCAATTAAATAAATATGATGCTATGCAATTCAATATGTACAGATAGTTCACATTTATTTATTTGGTTCAGACAGACAGCAAATCATCCATTTACTTACTTGAGTTTTGACTTCTAAAACATTGACCCTTTCACAAACACACCTTTGTAGTGCAAAAAAAAAATAGAAATGAAAAAAAAAACCCAATGTACCAAACGTTCTTTTCCTGTTCGGTCTTCAAGAAGATGCAGCTCTACCTCTACCATGTTAATCTGTATTTTATGTGACTGCCAGGACATGCCTCGGTCTCAGTAGTGTTGTAATACATCATATTCAAGTGGAATCAGTGGTGAACAGTTTAGCGAGGAAAAGAGTCTGGAGTGTGGTAGCGCCCTTGGCGGGATTTTGGAGCACTGCGGCGCCCTCGGCGGGGGACTCTGGAGAGGAGCGGCGCCCTCGTCAGTGCCCAGTGGTGGTGCGATGCCCTCGTCGGGATTCTGGAGTGGACTCTGAGGCGGATTGGCATCCCCAGAAAAAACTCCAGGTGAAGCAATACCTCCAGTCGAACTCCAGAACTGAGCGGCGCCCACATCGATGAACAACGGCTGGGCGATGCCCCCAGTGGAAATTGGAGAATAGGCGATGTATTCAGTGGGGCTTGCAGACTGGGGATTAGGTAGGCTGCAGGGACAGCCAAACTGGAACCCGGGCTCCTGGCGAAACTCTGGATAGCCTGCGCATAAGGTACTCTGGCGCCCCCAGACGTCTGCAATCCAGTCCAGGGCCTTCCCAGAGCGGTGGAGGCTGTATTGGTCAGCCACTGCAACACCAAACACATCAATGAAGTGCCTGTTGAAACTGGAGTATGCACCAATGATGTCCCAATTGGCGTTCCACAACACGCTGGCCCATGATAGAGCCTTCCCGGTCAGTAGCGAGATAAGGAACGCGACCTTGGAGCATTCGGTGGGGAATCTGACAGGTTGCATCTCGACGTAGAGGTTGACGTGTCGCAGGAAGCCACTGCACTCTGCCTGGTCGCCGGAGTAGAAAGCCAGGAGTGTTATTGGGCTGTAGAAGGCGAGCGGTGCAGCCACGCTAGCATGAGCTGGAGCTGGTGCGAATGCCTCCCGTAGAGCGGCGACGAGTACCTCAAATAGATCCGTGATTGGAGCTGGTTGGGGATCAATCGAGGTCGATTTTTTAAGGTCCGATCTTTTGTCACAGATAGACCAGGCGTCAGAAACCGGGAGTTAACCAAAATGTCTTTAATTGTCTCAACATACACACACGAGAGAGGTGACTGGAGCAAATGGTAAACTTAACTGAATGCTTCCTTAGAAGCGTAGCCAGGAGCATGGAAGCATGGAAGCACAGGGAGCATGAAAGCATAGAAGCCTGGAAACATGGAAGTACAGGAAACTAGAGAGGTAGGAAGTCCAGGTGATCTATGGTCGTAACTGGTAGATCGGACCCTTATAAAGGTGATAGGTAAATAGGGAACAGGTGTAGGTGATTAGTAGCAGGGAGAGGCTGAGTGAGAGTGTGAGCCTTGGAGGGAGGCGTGGCTGGTGGTTCTCTGACAATAATGTTCCTCAGCACCAAACTGTGAAGAATTTGAATATCTCATCAGCTACAGTAAATGATAAAAAAAAAAAAAAGATTGGATGTCGTGATCTTCAGGCACTAATCAATTTATCATTAAAAAGACATCAGTATATCCTATATAGACATATAGGAAAAAAAACACTGGGAAAAAACGGTATTTTGAATGTTGATAAATATATTTAATCCAGCTTGTTTTGCAAATGTGTGCTCTCGCTCTTCCCTCATTCACAACATGAAAAACTGATTTCATGGATCGGGTTTTAGATTAACGTTCGGCAGGGATGGGCAGTGTTTATTATACATGTATTACAAAAATACGCATTTCAAATCAAAAATAAGATTTTGTAATTCCTATTTGAGATGGTTGATAAAAATGGCTTGATTTTTTTTTTTTATCAAAATACTTTAGTGCTTTGTATTTTTGTAGTTTTAAAATACTGTAAAATACTCTGTAAGAAGTTCTACATGATGACATCATAAAAAATGCAAACTCTGATTGGTGCCCACTCAGTATTTTGCCCAGATTTGTTAAGATCATAACAAAAAATTGATTCATATGGAAGAAGGTTGGTGAAGGTAAAAAACATGCAGGCTTTCAGCTTTCAAATAGGCGTCCAATGATAAATAAATATTTGATTGCCGAATATTGTACCCTAATTGAAGAAACTGTTTAGTAGGATCATGGTTTTGAACACCACTGCATGAATGACTGCCTGACACATAATATATTATTATATTTATGATTGACAATTAAATGATTAATTAGTTAGAATCTAGTTGCTATGAATACAGGTGCCATCAGTCGTCTTCTTATGAATGACTTGTTTGACATCGGTGTTACTGATGTAAAGTAGCTCTTCGTTATCTAAGTAACTAAATTAGGATACAATTATGAGTCATTCACAAACTGTTCAACATTAAACTGTTAGTTATTTTAAAACT
Organism: Silurus glanis; assembly: GCA_014706435.1. NCBI lineage: Eukaryota > Metazoa > Chordata > Actinopteri > Siluriformes > Siluridae > Silurus > Silurus glanis. Next base: position 535,354 of record JAAIIK010000121.1, read on the forward strand.
GATCTTTATCTGGGAGATCACAGGGATTATGTATGTGAATATTTGATCTGTTAACTGGTTGCATGTGTCCGATTTATTGCGGAACCCGACCAGAGAAAAGCTGTTGCTATCAAACATTCTTTACTTAATCAACTGAGTCGGTGTCATGGTGAAGGAACAGATCAAATAGGCCAATTGATGAAAGGTTTGCAGAGACATTTCATGCTCCCTTGTAAAAGTATTATTTTCTATTTTTAAAATACAAAAATGCAGTTTATTTCGATACAAATTTATTTCGTTAATTGGTATATTAAGGGTACAGACCATAGTACTGTGATACTACTATAATCCAGGTACACCAAACAACCTTACTATTAACATTATTATAGAATGCCTTTCTGTTTAAAACCTTTTACCAGCCACTAGCCCTTATCTTGCCATGTGCTTTCTCCAAGACTACAAGCAACTATATGTTTTCAAATTGCTGCCTATGCTGCCTCACAGAGCAGTGCAACACACTCAATACTACTACTACTGCAATTAATCAGCATCGTAACTCCTTTTAAATAGTATAAATATATAACATGCGTAATACACAGTGAACAAACACCTCCAGAGGAAAGGGCTATCTGTCCTCTTTTGCATACAAAAGCATCCAGATACCTAATGATTGCCCACCCACAACAGAAAAATCTAATGTCTCAATACTTTTGTCCATAATATAATGTATTTCTGTAAGGAGACTCCAGAAATTACCTGAATGATCACCAATGCAAATTTTTTTTTTTTTTTTTTTTTTTACTCTTTTTTCTTTTTTTAACTGCTAAATAACGTGTGGAAGCTTAGAACATCGACAACTGACAAGGAAATGAATAAAAAAAATAGATTTTTTCCTCACTTCCTACAGCAAGTTGCAAGTAATACAGAGACTGACTCGATCAGTTAACGCTTGCAGTGATTTAAATGTAATGGCTGCGGGAGTTAGTCTGGATGCATTATGTCAAAGGGAAAGTGCTTTTAGCATTCTGTGCTCAAGCATGGCAGAAGATTGTGGGTGAAACCGATTTAATTAGTATTTTGAGTTACTGTTTTTTTTTTTTTAAAGAAAGAAGCATTAAAAAAGCACAGTGACAGGAAACCACATAAGAGTGTCAGGTATTGTCTTATATATCATTAAACCTACCTGTAGTTCCAGTAGCCTGCCTGTAGTGCAACCACAAATAGCAACAACAGTGCAATACAGCACTGGAAGAAAAAGGATATGAAAGAATTGGAATTAAAATTGTTATATTATGTGTATGATTGCAGATATTTTATTCAGGAAACAACTTATTGTATGTAATTAACCAGTAGAAGAGAAAAGACAAGGATGGCAGTGGAGGCAGTGAAATATAATGTGTATACACCAAACATCTATATACATACATACATACATACATACATACATACATACATACATACACCATTCCACATTTAGTCCCAATTTGCTGCTGTAATAATCTCTTTATTCAAAGTCAGGTACTAATGTAGGTGAGGTGAGGATGCCTGGGGTCAGCATTCACAATCATCTTAAAGGTGTTTAATAGTGATGGGTCGTTCATGAACAATTCGTTCGAGTCAGAAGAATGAGTCTCAAAAAGTGATTCTTTCCTTTTATACTGGACACACATGAGCAAAGCATTGCACAATCTCCATAGGTTATGTACAGGAAACATAATTGTGTGTTGTATTCTTGACTCTTCTAGTCCTAATCGTTTGTTCTTTTATGCAGTCTATGCAGTGCATTACACAGGGAACAGAACTGAGCAGTTCCTCTCATGAGTCCTCTGGTCCGAGTCATTCGTCCTTTTGTCACATGACTCCCATAGACACTATGAAGGTAATTAAAGGATTTAAAGAACAAAATGAAGGTTCAAATAACCAAGTCACTAAAATGCTCCGATCTTTCCATCACTAGTGTTCAATAGGGTTGAGGTTAGAGCTCTATAGCAGGAGATCTTCCACTCCAAACCATGTAAAGCAGATCTTCATGGAGTTTGCTTTGTGCACAGATGCATTGTCATGCTGGAACATGTTTGGGTCTCGCAGTTTAAGGAAAGTTCAGTAGTGAATATACTGTAATGGTTCCACATTGAAAAAACTAATATATACAATTGTGTATCTACAACTTTGTATCAACACTTTGGGGTAGACCAAAGTCATCTGAGCATTTCACCATTTTATTAAGGGCCTTGCTCAAGGGCTCAGCAGTGGAAGCTGGGTGGTGCTGAAATTTTAACTTGAGACCTTCTGGATTTAATGTCTTACCCACTGAGCAAGCACTTCCCACATTTTTTGTATGAACTTTCCACATTATGTGTAACAATAAACCGATCCGATGTACAACAGAGCAGAAATAAAAATATGTACTGATTGGTATTCACTGTGGTTTTAGAGCAATAAAACAGCATGTGTTATTAATAAGTAATGAAAATAAGTTTGGTAACAATAACTCCAAAGTAAAAGTGCCTAATAACTAATTTATACAAGAATAACTTACAGCTTTTTCTCTATAAAGATTACACTAATAGCAATTTGATGGTTTGATGAAGCTAGCACAGTTGTCCGATTTTCTCATGGCAACAACACAAGTTGCCATCTGTAAAGAACACGTTCACCGCAAAACACATTCAGACTTCAGACACATGGCAGATTATATCGTGTAATGCGAGTTGTGATCGATGCAATTGCTGTTCATTCTTTTTATTGAAAGAGGCAAGCCTCTTTCTGATTCTGACTGGGACAATATACAAAACACACGAAACAAACAAAGCGAGGAGGGAACTGTCAGCATGAGTCAAAACCAGGTCATAAATAAAACAATGAAACAGAGTTTGGTAGATGTCAGTGGTCGCAGTGAGAGAGAGAGTCTCAGTGAGTGTATGTGATGGGTTGAAAAACACAACATGGCAACCCGGAAGTGCACCATAGTTCAGTGAGCTGTTAAATTATACATTTATGGCATTTATTAGACACCTTTAACCAGAGTGACTTACATTTATCTAATTTAAACAACCAAAAAGTTGAGGGTTAAGACCATGCTCAGGGGCCTTGAACTTACAACCTTCTGATCAGAAATCCAACAATTAGCTTAACCACTGAGCCTCCGCTTCCCCTGCCATGCGTGCCCTGGCTTACAGTGCTAGATGAAAGAAAAATATATACCTGCCACATTGATATGTTATAATTAAAGAACTCAATGCTTTGAGCGTGTTAATGGAAAATAATGGCTCCTTTATGTAATTGTATTAGTTATAATGAAAGACCGATTTGACTTTTAATGCACTACTTAGTATATAAGAAACTAAACTCATAAACTGACATGTAATAATTTATTCTGGAAACATGTTAAATAGATTAATCATACGCATACTTCCATATTCAGAGCTTTCCGAACAGCAGACGAGGTTCAGAGGCCAAGCGATGAATTACCTCAAGTTTAATAGCAGTTAAAAAAAAATATATCAAAACGATGGAACAGCCGTGTACCAGAGGGCGTTTTAATCCTACCATTTCATTTATTCGGCGAGAAGCGAGGAGCTGTTTAGAATATTTATCAGTGTGTTTAAAAGACCTCGAGTCACAGGAACACAATCTGTGCAGAAAGACTGGCAGAAAACTCATTACAGCCAATATCAAGGCAATGACATGACAAATTGTATTTGCTTATCACTTAAATGTTATAATATTCTGCAATTCTTATGCTTTTATTTCAAATCTAATTATTTGATTATTTCAAAAGCTGACAGGAAAACGGTGTGTGTGATATCAAGGTCTATAGCAGCTTTGAGACAGGTACATATCCCAAGTCTGTGCAGTCATTACAGCATACAAGCATGGAGGACATGGACTTCAACTCCCACCATTCAACAACACCTTCCTGTTCTCACTGGCTTTCATATTAATGAAGCCCAAGTGTTACTGACTGCAATATGTTTTGTTTACAGTATCTCACAAAAGTGAGTGCACCCCTAACATTTCAGCAACCATTTTATTACATGTTTTCAAGTGACAAAACTATAGAAATGAAACTTGGAAATAGTTTAGAGTAGTCAATGTGCAGCTTAAACAGCAGTATAAATTTACTGTCTAAAAATAACTCAACATACAGCCATTGTTTTCTAAATAACTGGCAACAAAAGTGAGTACACCCCAAGAAAATATGTCAAAACTGTGTCCAATGTGTATTGTGTGAGCACCATTGTTATCCAGCACTGCCTTTATCCTCCTGGGCATGGAATTCACCAGAGCTGCACAGGTTGTTGCTGGGATCCTTTTCCACTTCTCCATAATGACATCACGGAGCTGCTGTATGTTAGACATATGGCGCTTCTCCTGCTTGAGGCTGCCTCACAGATGCTGAATAAGGTTCAGGTTTGAAGACATACTTGGCCACTCCATCACCTTCAGCTTCCTCAGTAAGGCAGTTGTCATCTTGGCGGTGTGTTTGGGGTCATTATTATGTAGAAAAACTGCCATTCGGCCCAGTTTCTGAAGGGAGATCATCATGTTCTGCTTCAGAACCATGTTGCTATCACCACCATGTTTGACTGTAGGCAAGACACAATATTCTTGGTACTCGCCACCAGGGCGGCACCACACATGCTGGACACCATCTGAGCCAAACAAGTTTATCTTAGTCTCATCAGAACACAGGACATGGTTCCAGTAATTACGCCCTTAGACAGGTTGTTCTTCAGCAAACTGTTTGAGGGTTTTCTTGTGAGCCAGCTTCAGAAGAGGCTCCTTCTGGGACGACAGCCTGCAAACCGACTTGTTGCAGTTTGTGGCATATGGTCTGAGCACTGACAAGCGGACCTTCTGCTTCTGCAGCACTCATGTGTCTGTTTTTTGAAAAACAGAACTGTTCTGGGTGAAACTCGTCTTGGAGAACCTCTGTATGACCCTGACCACTGTACTGTAACTCAGTTTCAGGGTGATACTGATCTTCTTACAGCCTTGGCATCTTTGTGGAGAGCAACAATTCTAATTTCAAATCTTTAGAGACTCTTTACCATGAGGTGCATGTTGAACATCCAGTGGTCAGTATGAGAGAATTGCATTCACAGCACCAAATTTTAACTGCTCTAATACAAGATGCACACATTTGTATGGTTCTGTCAAGCAGACAAAAACATGAACATGATGATTAGGACATGTGGCTTTGCATAGTTACATGACGCACAGCTGTTATCAGTTAGAGTGTACTCAGCTGTTAATACCTATACTAATGTGTGAATATGTGGTTTGTTTTTGAGGTGGGAAAAAATTTCAATGGTATTAAAAAGCTCAGAGAAAAAGAATTTCACTGTGTCTGAAATTCTTTTTCTTTTCTTTTGATCTCAGCATGTCTGGCAGACATATCATCATGGATGCTGGCTCATGATCAGCTGAAACTCAATTCCAGCAAAACAGAATTTCTGCTCATCCCAGGCGATTCGTTTTCAAGTCGGGATCTTCCCTGAGTTCTCCCTAAGTTCTTCCACACCACTCCACTGCTGCGCTTCCTTCACTGGCATCCAGTTTTAGATTTAAGTCAATAAGGTCATCTGCTAATTGCCGTAAATGTAAATGAGTACAGTATGTTTCCATCTCTGTGTTTGGTTTTGCCTTGTTTACATTATTATTATTTGCCATCCACTAACTTTTGACTCTTTTTATGTCATTGTTTTTGAATAATTTCTGCCTGACTAATAACACTGTGGACTGCATTTGCACTCCTGATATCTGACAGTGTATAATGTAATCTCTAGTAGTATTTAAGGAACAATCTGAGCCAGTAATGCTGAGTCTAAATGCAGCTGAAATGGTACGGTCCATGATTGCTGTGATTATAGTAGTGTAAGCTGTGTGTTCTGTCATAGCATCTGATACGGCTGAAAGTGCAATAAAAGCTTGTTTTTTTTTTTTTTACCAAAAATCGAAAACCAGGCTGAGGCGAGATGATCAGTAAACAACTCGAGCTAGCTAAAGCCTATAATCGCAAAACGTGAAAACAAGAAAAGGTGATCGAATACCAGGTCGACTTTAACAGAGTGCAAAGCTCAGTAATGACAGGTATCAAAGCACTGAGTGTGTATTTTACTTCCAGTGAATCAAAGGAAAGTAAAAGAAAAAAGAACGAGTTCATTTATAGTGTTTCTAGTTGAATGTACATGAGGGTGGTTGGTAGTCAGGCGAACCTAAAGGTGTGCAATGGATTGAGAATCTGTGATGGCCATTTTGGGAGGCTGCATGGTGTTATGGTATATAGAGTTCAAAGCCAAATCAGAATCACTGGTTTACGTATTCATTTATTCTCAATTCAATTCTGAATATTCAATTATTCCCAGTAGTCTATTCTCTTCATTTCATAGCTTTTTTCATGGTTGCACTGCTCCCAGTAGTGTATGTTTAGGTCAGAGTTTCTATCCAATCAGATTTCAGCCTTTACATCATCCAGAATCAAAATAATCTACCCTGAGGCCTTTAGAATCAGCAGTGTGGGCGCCTGTAGTGTAAAATGCGTGTTGTTTGAAGTTGCTGCTTTAACCAATCAGATTTTGAGTTGGTGAAACCGGGGCCATATAGATACAATAACGTCTGCATTTTCAGGTCTTTCGATTGGATGGTCAGAGAGCGTCACCAGTCAAAGCTCGCAAACCGCATCTGAAGCAAAATGCTCAAATATATTTGTGTGGATTTAATTGCTGTTTTTTTTTTTTTTGTTCCACAATGGCTGTGTCACGAATAGACCAAGTGTCAGAAACCGGGAGTAATACTGAATGTTCTTTATTTTCCACAAATACACACAAAAGTTTGAGAAGTGACTGATGCAAGATGGCACATTTAACTGAGTGCTTCTTAGAAGCGTAGCCAGGAGCATGGAAGCACAGGGAGCATGGAAGCACAGGGAACCAGCGAGGCATGAAGTCCAGGTGATCTATGGTCGTAACTGGTAGATCGAACCGTGAATAAAGAGAAATGGGGACCTTATAAAGGGGACAGGTAAATAGAGGACAAGTGTAGGTGATTAGACAGGTGTAGGTGATTTGTAGGAGGGAGAGGCTGATTGAGAGTGTGAGCATTGGACGAAGGCGTGACTGGTGGCTCCCTGACAGGCTGACAGTGGAGATTTTTAATTGGTCGCAAATACAAGGACATTTACAAGATGGACTTTTTTTTAAATGGACAGCGTGAGGAAAAGTCAAAACAATGTTAAGCTTTTTCATAAACGTTTTATACTCCTGTTTTTTGTTCCTGTAGAATTTGCACAAACAAACACAATTTGCCTTTATTTCAAATCCCCAGGAAACCCGGGGGTCAATTTATAAGGTTAAAATCGATGCTTCTGCTAGAGATAATGTATGTGGGCGGTGCAGTTGTGGCTACACTGAAAGGAGACGTGTTGAATTGTGTTTATTGGGTTTCTTGCTTTATTAATGACATTCATTGTCACTGCCTAAATAGATTTCTGTCTGTGTCTTTTGCACTCTGTTCTACTGCGTTTCAGAATAAAATTGATGGTTTCTATAGTCATGATGGTATTAAGAGGTGGATTGAGTTAATATTGATATTCCCCGCTGAACATCGATGGCTCCTCTGTGGAGATCGTCAAGAGCACTTAATTTCTTGGTGTTCATCTGGCAGATAATATTTCCTGGTATTATACAGTAGGTTTACTGGTCGGTGCTTTTAATCTGTCCTACACTGTCTTTTTTTATTGTCTTTTGTCTGCACTGTTTGCATTTGGTTGCACACGATGCACTTTATGTGGCGTGAACACTTACTTTAGCTCTATGTTGTGTGACGTAGCTCTATGTTGTTTTATATAGCACCAGGGTTCTGGAGAAACGCTGTCTAATTCCAAATGCTTCACAAATTGTAAGAAAAATCTAAATCTTTCTTTCGGCTTTTCCCATTAGGGGTCGCCACAGCGGGTCATCTGTATTCATGATCCGCATGTTTGATTGGCACATGTTTTTACGCTGGATGCCCTTCCTAACGCAACCCTCCCCTATATATATATATATATATATATATATATATTTTTTTTTTTTTTTACAGTTTAGGACCTACTGCTGAAAAAACTCCTTTTGACTTTTTTTTAACAGCCAACAGCACATGATTTATTGATCTCAATGACCTACCTGATGTATAAGACTCTAAAAGATTGCAGATATAAGTTGGAGACTATGGATATACAGTATATGTAGCCTAGCTAAGGTTATTATTACGTTCTAATACACTTATTTCCTATTTACAGGAGTATTTATAACGGTTTGATGCAATATACGTGTGGCCTATTCTTATACTGGTGTATTTCCCCTTTAAAAGTTGAATTATAAATTCAGCAGTGATGCAATGGTTCACAATGTGTGTGTTTCTAGCAGTTTGGGTCAGTGAATCAGAATCAGAATCAGAATCAGAATCAGGTTTATTGGCACAAGGAATTTGGTTCCAGCTGTTAGTTACTCTCAAAAGTACAGACATAAATAAAACCTATACATGACAAAACAGACAAGACAAGACAAAAACAGACTATACAAGACAATACAAGACAATAGAGACAATGTGAGACAGTATAGACAGTGTGGGTAATAAATAGGGATACAGATCAGTAATGTACATAAAGTGTGAGAGTGCATGGTAGTGCAAATGACAGTATTGTGTATCAGGTATGATTAGAGAGTTTACTATAAAACTTTGTACAGTATATAGCAGCCATAGTGTGTGCAACATATACAGATAATGTGATGACTGACAGTTCTGTGCAGTACTAAATAGATATGAGCAGGGAATATAATTATGGTCAGTTGTTAATGTGGGTGATTGCTTGGGGAAAGAAACTGTTCCTGTGTCTGGCAGTTTTGGTGAACAAAGTTCTGTAGTGCCTGCCAGAATGGAGGAGCTGAAAAATGTTGTGACCAGGGTGTGAAGGGTCATTAATGATTTTTTCTGCCCGGTTTCTGGTTCTTGTTTGGTACAGGTCCGGGAGAGTGGGCAGGGGAGCACCAATGATTTTTTCTGCTGTTTTAACAGTTTTCTGCAGTCTGTTTCTGTCCTGTTTTGTTGCTGCTCCAAACCAGATGGTGATTGATGAGCACAGGACAGATTCAATGACTGCAGTGTAGAACTGCATCAACAGCTCCTGTGGCAGACTGTACTTCCTTAACTGGCGTAGAAAGTACATCTTCTGCTGGGCCTTTTTCAGAATCGAGTTTATGTTGCATTCCCATTTCAGGTCTTGGGAAATGGTAGTGCCCAGAAACTTGTAGTTCTCCACAGATGACACAGGGATGTTGGATATTGTGAGGGGGAGTGGTGTTGAAGGGTGTTGAAGTCCACTATCATCTCCACAGTTTTGAGTGTGTTTAGCTCAAGGTTGTTCTGACTGCACCATAGCACCAACTGCTTCACCTCCTGCTCATATGCAGACTCGTCACCATCTTGGATGAGTCCGAAGAGCATGGTGTCATCTGCAAATTTCAGGAGTTTGACAGTTGGGTCACTTGATATGCAGTCATTTGTATAAAGGGAGAATAGCAGTGGGGAAAGGACAGATCCCTGAGGAGCACCAGTGCTGACTGTCCGAATACTGGAGGTAACACCTCCCAGTCTCACCTGTTGTTTTCTGCCTGTCAGGAAGCTGGTGATCCATTGACACATAGCAGGGGGATAGTGAGGTTTAGGAGTTTGGACTGGAGAATTCCTGGAATTATTGTATTGAAAGCCGAACTAAAGTCAACAAACAGAATCCGGGCATATGTTCCTGGGCAGTCAAGTTGTTGTAGAATGTAGTTTAGCCCCATGTTGACTGCGTCATCCACCGATCTGTTCTGTCACCTTCTTTAGATGGGCCAATACCAGCTTTTCAAAGGTCTTCATGTAGACAGATGTCAGAGCGACAGGCCTGTAGTCATTCAGTCCAGTAATGGAGGGTTTCTTGGGGACCGGGATTATTGTGGAGAGTTTAAAGCAGGAGGGGACCTCACACAGCTCCAGTGATCTGTTGAAGATAGAGGTGAAGATGGGAGCCAGTTGGTCAGCACATGCTTTGAGACAGGAGGGGGAGACACCGTCTGGGTCGGGGCTTTCCTTGTCTTCTGTCTCTGAAAGAGCCGATACACATCCTCTTCACAAATCGTGAGTGCTGGGAGGAGTTGTAAGAGGGGTTCCCAGAGGTGTGATGGGGGCAGACATTGGGCAGGGTTGGATGAGAGGTGTGAAGATATTGTTCTCAAACCTGCAGTAGAAGGTGTTGAGGTCGTTAGCCAGGTCTTTGTTTGCTTCAGTGGGGAGGGGTGGTCTCCCGTAGTTTGTGATATTTTGCAGGCCTTTCCACACTGATGCAGGGCCGTTAGCTGAAAACCTGCTTTTCAGCTTTTCAGAGTAGCTTCTTTTGGCTATTCTGATCTCTTTTGTCAGTTGATTCCTGGCCTGCTTGTACAGTGCTTTGTCCTCCCCTCTGTAGGCATCTTCCTTGGCATGTCGAAGTTTTTTCAGTTTGGCTGTGAACCATGGCTTGTTGTTACTGAACTTGCAGAAGGTTTTGGTTGGCACACACATGTCTTCACAAAAACTGATGTAGGATGTCACAGTGTCAGTCAGCTCATCCAGGCTGTCAGTTCCAGCCTCAAAGACACTCCAATCAGTGCAGTCAAAGCAGTATTGTAGTTCCTGCTTTGCCTCACTGGTCCATCTCTTCACTGTTTTGACTACAGGCTTAACAGATTTTAGTGTCTGCCTGTATGTTGGAATAAGATGAACCAAGCAGTGATCAGAGTTCCCTAAAGCTGCCCGGGGTACAGAGCGATATGCGTCCTTAAGAACGGTGTAGCAATGATCCAGTGTGTTTTTCTCTCTTGTCGGACAGTTAATATGTTGCCTGTATTTTGGAAGTTCAAGTGTTAATGGCTTGAACTTCCTTGAATGGCTGACATGGCTTGAATGGCTTGAATGGCTGACATTGTGCTTGTTCATGTCCCTGTGAGGGGGTGAGAAGGCTGATTGGACAAGAGAGGAAGAGTTGCTGATTGGGATGAGAGGTTTTGCTGGAGTTTCGTTACTTGAGTTTGCAGGCTATAAAAAGAGAGAGAGTTGTGTGCTGGGGGAGCATAAAACTTAATTTATTCTCGTGACTGATAGTGAGAGAGCATTCGGTTTGACTGCTTTATCAAAGTTTATCACTGCATTTAGTTTATTGGAGGACGTGGCTGAGTGGAACCGGCACCAGATAAGACTCTGCATATTTCTTGGAGTATTGTCAGCATGGTGAGAGAGGATGGTGTGGGAGTTTGCCCAAAGACCGGGAGATTCTAGACGCTTTCTAGTATAAAATCACGGATTTCAGCTGCCAGGAATGTGATCAGTTTGCTTGTGAGTGAAGAGGCCATTTGCTATTTTATGCTCTCAAGAAACGATTCAGGCCTGCAACAGGTTAGAGTGAGTGTGGGCCCATACTGGTACATTGGCTGTTGTATAATCTCATGAGTTTTATTGACCATCAAGTGAAGTTTGGTTCTCTATACTATTATTGGTGTTGTAAAAAGAACCTGAGATAAATGTAGGGACCTGGTTTCTTTTTTTTGTTTGTTTAAATTGGGTTTTTTGTTGCTTCTGATTGCATTAGAGTGCCCATTAACCTCAAATTATTGAATCCACTGTGTATCTCACCTCTTGACAAGGTGAAGTGCTGTGCAGTTAGTTAACTGGGGTTTTGGGAAGGAGGCATTACACCCTAGACATTAGTGTCATTTCATTCCTGGGAATCTTTTAGAGGTCAATAGAGTGGGTGGTGAAGAGTGATAGCAGGAGTGATTTGTGATAGAAGAGCATCTGTGAGAGTGAAAGGGAAAGTTTATAGGACTGTGGTGAGACCTGCGATGTAGTATGGTTTAGAGACAGTGGCATTGAGTAAAAGACAGGAGGTGGAGCTGGAGGTAGCAGAGCTGAAGATGTTGAGGTTTTCATTGGAAGTGACGACAATGGACAGTATTAGAAATTAGTTTATCAGAGGGACAGTGCATGTGGGATGTTTTGGAGACAAGGTGAGGGAGGTGAGATTGAGATGGTTTGGACATGTGCAGAGGAGGGTTCATGGGGTATATCGGTAGGAGAATGCTGAGGATGGAGCCACCAGGAAGGAGGAAAAGAGGAAGACCAAGGAGGTTTATGGATGTGGTGAGGGAAGACATGCAGGTAGTTGGGTTGAAGGAGGCAGATGTAGAGGACAGGGGGGTATGGAGACAGACGATCCGCTGTGGCGACCCCTAATGGGAGAATCCGAAAGAAGAAGAATGGGGGGACTTATATTAAAGTCGAGAGACATACAGTTAGAACCTGGTGCTCCGCCACTAAGGGCTAGGGTATATATATGTACATTCAGTAAATATATATATATATATATATATATTTATATATATATATATATATATATATATATATATATATATCAGTTGGCGGGCTGTGCATTTGCTACTTGCATTAATTCACATCTTAATGCCACCACTATAACGTTGCAATTATAGAACCCATTAATATTATGCAAAAACGCAATATAACAACACGTGGCATTACAGAGAGAGAAGCATTTCAAATATGGAGGTGAAAACCATTTTACTAAAGCAAGCTCCAAACCACTACACTACAACCGCATCTGTGCCTCCTACATCATCTGGAACAAATCAGAATCAATATTTGTCTAATAACATGACAAAAACATAAAAATCTAAATAAAATACAACCTACTCACCAGAGATGCAGACTCATAATTTGCACCGCTCCTCAGAGGCTGTAATCCAGTGGTACCGCTCGTATTCACTGGTCTGGAAGTGGAGAACAAACCCTTTCCCGGGCTGAGACAAGCTAGTTAGCTTCAGGGTTGGCCGACCTTCTCACGATGTCTAGCTTTTCTGGAAAATGGATTTTTAAGTATGTCTGTGACCAAATCAATTTCTCTTCCTCCGTAAGCATAAAAAAGTCTAACTCAGATGTATTAATGTGTGCAGAGCTACAGACGTGTTTTAACAGTCGAACTTGGCTGTAACAGTTTCCCTCTGACCAACCAATCAGAGGACGGAAAAATGCTGACACTATTCTGGGCCAGCTAGCTGCCCTGTGAGGAGAATATGAAATCTGATTGGTTAAAGTACCAGAGCCATTTCTTAAGGAGACAATGGTAAAAACACCAGCAGAACAGACTTTGAAGGCCCCGGGCAGATAAGATTGATATGGCAGCACATAGAGGCTGAAATCTGATTGGACAAAAAAATTTACATCCACATCCACGTACAGGAAGCAGTGCAGCCGAGAGAAACGCTACAAAATGAGGAGAATAAACTGTTGGGAATAAATTAATAAAATTTAATGGAAATTTCTCTTTTTCTTTTTTTTTTACACATGCTTGTATATAAACACATGGGGCAAAACAGAGTAAGTAACAATGACCAAAAAAACTGCAACTGAGCGTATACTTCGCAAGTCCTTTTGTACAGTGAGTGTGAGTGTGTATTTGGAAACATATGTGTTCAATCAGAAAATGGGTAAATACGAGCAATGTGGAGTGAGGGAAGTGGAGTGTTTAAAAGCTAATGTGTTCCCTGGAAAAAGATTTCAAGTACCACTGTGATATGACAAACTCAACTGCAGACTGTGGAGAGTTACACTCTGTGTAATCACCTGACGTGACCTTCATTGACTTGCTGAATGAATACGAGGTGGTATCAAAAAGTTTCGAGACTAATGGTGTAACTTGTGCTATTCTGACCATGTGCGTTACCACGTCTATGATTTAATTCAGTGTTTCGAGGTGTTCTAAATTATACGTGTGCTTAAAGAGCCGAAAAGCATCACTAAAAGAAGACTAGAGATAAGGAGGACCTTCGAGCTCAACCCCTGAAAATGTCAAAACCGTTCAGCAACTGGCATGATGATCATCGGAGAACATTCCACATGATCTCATTTCCACACTCACCCTACTCGCTAGATTTGGCTACTAGAAACTTCCGGCTTAAAGGCTTCTACTGATAAAGATCCGGCTCAAAGGTCGCTGTTTTGACACCATTGCGGAGATCCAGCGTGAATCGCAGAAGGTGCTCGACACCATTCAAATAGAAGATTTTGAGGACAAGTTCCAGAAGTGCCAGTAATGCTGGTAGTGCTGTATTGCTGTGCAAAGGGAATATTTTGTAGGTGATAGTGTATAAGCACAGATAAAGTACTTTCTTGCAAACAGAGCTAGTCTCGAAAATTTTTGATGCCACCTTGTATAAAGTCTGGGCTGGAAATTAATCAGGCTACCATTTTTCCCCATCATGGCCATAGGTGGTGCTGTTGCGCTCAGCTATATAAAAGAAAATTCTCTGATTTTCTCACTATAACCTGCATATGCAGGTTTTTATCAACAAAAAGCTAAATATCTGTGAGGTCTAATAGAGTTCTAAACATAGTGTTTCATTTATTATATTAGTCCTACTCTACAGCAACATACAAGATCTTAAATCTTATACAAAAAAATTCTCTTTCATGTTATTTCCTAAGATGCTTGATTTTTAGCTTTCTTTACACACTCAGTTTAGATGTTGAAATTTTGCTTTTATTATTTTCTCCTTCGCCAGGTTCAGTCTCCAGAGGGTAAAAAATTTCGCTGCTTTTGATATGGATAACCCACCGAAAGCCCCCAGTGGACCCTTCCATCAGTGAGACGTCTCCAATCGGTGTGCCGGGTGGAATTTTTAACTTTTTTTCCCTTCAAAAAACAAAGCATGTATTCGGGTTCATTAGTGCAGCATTGATTTTCACTCTAGGTGGTGCGCCAGGAGCGTTATTGAATATTTATGAATAGGTCTTTACAGGGGCCTCTTGAAAGAGGTTCAGGAACAAAGGAAATAATTCGTGAGGCGATGTCATAGCCACAGGCATGGTCAGTAAAAGTCATGGAAAGTAAGAACTAATGAGTAACTTTACAATGAGAAGATCCTATAGAGTAGACGTCTAAGATGGTGTGTCTGTGTTTTATCTGTGTTTTATCTGTATTTATCTGTATCTGTATCTATTTCTTGATTGCAGGGCTTGTGCTGGATCAGAAAGAGCGAACACTGAGGCAGAGATGTCAGCAGCAGGGTCAGCATGACGTGGCCGCGCTGAGACGGAACCGAAATGAGGCAGTCACAGAATGAGGTTTTACCAATAGCATCTCTGACACGCTTTTTATTCTTCTGCCACTATGTATTATGTGAAATTAGCCAAATGGATTCGGTCCTCTGCTCTGTCCCCTGAGGTCTTTCCTTTTTTTTCTTTTATACTGGTGCACTTTGCTAATTCAAAAGCTACAGTTCCTTTATTAATAATTCCTCTCTGGCTGCGGTGTTCAGTCTAGCAGTTTCGTGATTTAAAAAAAAGGGAAAACATTATAATAAGTTGTCACACTGACGAGGTTGAAGGAGTTTTCGGATGTATTCATTTTGCCATTTTGCTGTGAAAACATTCTGCATTAAATTATAGCAATGCGGATATGTGGAATTTATTTTATTTTAGAAACTATGAAGTTTTAGTAGATTTCAAATGTTATAATAACAGTAGGTGCTGTGTTACTAACAATCGCATTTCAGGTAGCTACTGCCTTATAGCATCACTACATTAGAATTACATTCATGATATTTGGCACACCCTTTTCCAGAGTGACGTACAGGTGACCAGTTGAGGGTTAAGGGCCCAACAGTAGCAGCTTGCTGGTGCTGGGATTTAAACTTGCAACCTACAGATCCAAAGACCAATGCCTTAACCACCTCCCTTGAGCGTGTAAATAGAAGGATGATCTCTAACACTTAAAGTGAATATAGACAGAGAGAGAGAGAGAGAGAGAGAGAGAGAGAGAGAGTGAGTGGATGTGAAGAAATATGCAAAACCCTATTATCACTAAATAAACTACAGAAAATAAGGAAAGGAGGAGGAAGGGAGAAAGGGGTAGATAGATTATTGAAAGGAAGGATTGGAGAAAATTACCGATGAAGAAAGACAAAGGAAGGCCAGAACAAAGGAAAGAATGAAGGAAGAAAAGAGAAACATGAAGGAAGGTAATGAGGAATTATGGTGGAAGAAAGGCTGATATAAAAAAGAAAGGAAAGGAAATAAAAGAGAAAGAAAACTGACAGAGTGACGGATGAACGGATGGACGGATGGATGGATGGATGGATTGATGGATGGATGGATTGATGGATGGATTGATGGATGGAAGAAGCTTTAAACTTAGCATAAGTACTTTACAGCAAAATCCCTTCTTCGCATATCCTAGTGATTTTAGGAAGCTGGGGTCAGCCATGATACAGCGCCCCTGGAGTACAGACGGTTTAGGGTCTTGCTCAAGCGCCCAAGAGCAGCAGCTTAGCGATACCGGGGCTTAAACCCACAACCTTCTGATCAGTAACCCAGAGCTCCCACCTCCAGGAAGGAAGGGAGTTAATATGGTGGAACAAAGACTGGAATAAAAAGAAAGGAAACTAAATAAATGGATGGATGGCTGGATGGATCCACATATTTCAAATATCCCACTATCAAATATTCCACAAAGCCTTGGACTTTAGATCAAAAGGTCATGAGTTCAAAATCCAGCACCAAGAAAGCAAGAAAAGAAGTAGGAACAGAAGAAAGGTAGGGAGAAAGAAAGAAAGAAAGAAAGAAAGAAAGAAAGAAAGAAAGAAAGAAAGAAAGAAAGAAAGAAAGAAAGAAAAGAAGTAGGAAAGGAAGGAAGGAAGGAAGGAAGGAAGGAAGGAAGGAAGGAAGGAAGGAAGAAAGGGAGGGAGGGAGGGAGGGAGGAAGGAAGGAAGAATAGAAGTAGAAAAAGGAGTGAAGAAAGGAAGGAAGGAGGAGAGAAGTAGGAGCAGGCTGGTAAAAAATGAAGGGAAATAAATAAAAGAGAAAGAGAAAGAGAACTGATGGATGGATGGATGAATGGATGAATTTATGGATGGATGGATCCACATATTTCAAATATCCCACCATCAAATATTCCACAGGGCCTTGGACTTCAGATCAGAAGGTCATGATTTCGAATTTCAGCACCACCGAACTGCCATTGTTGGGCTCTTGAGTAAGGCCCTTAACCCACAACTGCTAAGAGCATCTGCGAAATGCTGTAAGAATGAATACACAGTAAATAATCCAGCCTTGAACTTCCTGATGTACCAACAAAAAATTTGCTACACATTTATTTGTGCTTTTTGAATTTTTGCTTAGCATTGTGCATCGAAAACCATAGACTGTAAACGAGATTTTCGAAGTTGAACTCAATAACGCTGACTATAATTATAAACGCTACGGTTCAGTTCTCGATAATCGGTTCAGAAAACCTGCGTCGGCTCTCCTTGCTATTGTTTACTTCACGCTCTGGCTGATTTTTAATTCGGAGAAGTGGACAAGAATGGAAATGTATTCACCAAACTAGTGGACAGTGAATAAGTGCTGAAGAGAATAAAACACAGCAAGTGAAGAGATATTTCACTTCATTACTCTATTATTTTAACATTATAGGTGTTCCAAAAAAAACCAAAAACAACACAGAACACAGAAACAAATTAATTCTTCAATAAAAACTATAAATGAATATACATTATACTGTATGGAAAAAAGTATTGGGACACCTGGCTATTCCAGCCATACAGTATGTGGGCCTACACCAAACTGTTAACACATTTGGACACCACATTGCTACCACAAAAACTGTAACCAGATTACCGCACATAAAGTGTATCGTGTGCAACAGAGAGACAACACAAGACAGTGTGGGACACATACATACTGTAAAACACATAATGGTGCCGACCAGTAAATCTACAAAGCCTGATGGATTAAAAGAAAAAAACGTTGCATAGTCTGGATGTGAGGCCTGAATGCTTCACAACCTCTTTTTGATGGTAGGAGGGTGAAGAGTGTGTTTTTGGGGTGTGTGGGGTCGTCCACAATGCTGTTGGCTTTGCAGATGCGCCGTGTGGTGTAAATGTCCGTGATAGAAGGGAGAGAGACTCCGATGATCTTCTCAGCTGTCCTCACTATCCTCTGTAGGGTATTGACATCCGAGATGGTGCAGTTCCCAAACCAGCTGCTCTCGATGGTCCCTCTGTAGACCATGGACAGGATAGGGGGGAGTGAGATGGTCTGAATGCCTTCTAAGGAAGTTGAGAGACTGCTGGGCTTTCTTTTACATTTACATTTAGCAGATGCCCTTGTCCAGAGCGACGTACAAAAGTCCTTAGAGTCTCTATCAATGAATAAATCTACAATGGTACGCTAGATTACAAACTTAAGATGAATCAGCCTTCAAATTTGTTGAGATTTTTGCCTTGAGGTATACTTACCTCTTACCCTGGGAGAAGGTGGTACCAGTCTCAAGCAGCATAGTGCAATGAAAATCTCAAGCAACATGTGAGGAGTGATGAGAGCAGGGCTCCGAACAGTACGCATGGGAGATGTTTGTGTGAACAAGATCCTGCATGTTCACCCCTCTCGTGGCAAAGTCCGCCTGCTGATGGCAATTAGGAAGCACTGATTTAAGATTTGCAAGGTTATTAGCGCTGTGGGGAATGTACACTCCAACAATAAAAACAGTGGTAAATAAAATCGCGCATCTTAAAGTCACGTACTCCACTAGAGATTAGCAATAGTGGGAGACGAGCACAGAGTTCTTGCACTACTTCAGTGTTGATATAAACACAAACGCCAACACTGTGAGTCTTGTAGTCCAATTTATTGTTCAGTTGTTTGAAAGCAGAATGGACAGTAGAGCCGGCCGGCTAGGGATAACCTTTGGCCTAGCATGGACACATGCCCGCTTGCCACTCTTCTGCTTTCTCGAGCACTGCTTCCTACATCCCCTTTCCCGGCCACCAGCATTAGGCAAATCCGAGGACTGGGGGCCTGGTCTTAGTAGCCGAAGTCGCTGCAAGCCGAGGTCGTGAAGGTTATTGACTTCATTACATGCAGATTGGTTGCTGCATGATTTCTGTGCTGTAACAGCTTCTGGCGGTCGTATACATGAACACAGCTGTTTCTGGTGACCATGTATTTGAAAAAGTCGGGATAAAGACACGAAAAGCACCATTTTGGATCTGGAGAGGCCGCTGCATGCTACTGCCGCCCTGCTATCTGGGAGAAGAGATCGAATCGCATTGTGTTGAATCCAATCAAAATTAGATCGTGTTACATCGTAATGGGGTGAATCTTATGAAAAAAATAATTAATAAATAAAATAAAATAAAAAATACAAATAAAAAAAAAATATATATATATATATATATATATATATATATATATATATATATATAGTCAAAATCGAAATCATCAGCACTGTTGAATAACCTATTAGCTTTATTTATTATTATTTATTTTTCATTATTGTTCATTATAGTCTTTTCTCACACAGCTTGTGGCATGGTGATTGGATCTAAACTCTCTGTGCCAATAGGAACAGGAAATGATTCATGTCAGTTTCTGCTCTCTGAGAAGGTGAACTCTGCTCCATTAAAGAATAAATATGCCTCTGGTATAATCCGTAAGTGTGTGAGAGAGTGTGTGTGTGTGTGTGTGTGTGTGTGTGTGTCAGTCCTCACACCTCTCTTCCCGCACCACACCACATTTCAATAGTGCATTGATTGAGCACGATTAGGCCTTTGTGAGGTTTCTGTATTAAAAGATCCCAATCTGCTGCATGGATTCATGTCAGCTGTGCTGCCCAGCTGTGTGTGCAACTCGCCTTATTTAGGACAGAGCTGAAAAATTTGGCATAGAATACAGCTTTCTGTGCATGTGTGATCATTTCCGCTGGGCAGGATCTGAGTGCTGAGTGGATTTCTGAGCTGCCAGAAAACAGGATTGAGAAAGATTTTCTGCAAACTTTTAACTTTTGCTCAGGCACTAAGCAGGGTTCTGTGATATCATGGACTGCTCCGGGTTCCCTGGTTTGATCCTACGCTCAGGGTGCAGTTTGTGCATACTGAGATTTGCATGTCTACTTTCCTATTTGGGTTATCCAGTTTCTGTCCATCTTCCAGAATCATGGTATTAGGTGGATTGGTTGTAATACACTTACAAAATTGCTTTGAGTCTCTATCATAATGAATAAATCAACACTGGTCCACTAGATTACAAACTTAAGATACCATCAGCCTACAATTTAGTATTTTTTTTTATTTTTTTTATAAAGACAAAGCAAACTGGGATAGTGTTAGTTTAAATGTTTTAGTAAGAGGTAAAGTAGGTCTTTACTCGTCGCTTGAAGATAGCCAGTAACTCTGCTGTTCAGACATCTAGGTGAAGCAAATTCCACCACCTTGGTTTAAGAGCCTTAAAGTATACCTAACTCTTACCCTGAGAGAAGATGGTACCAGTTGAGCAGTGCTGGAGCATCTCAGGCAGTGTGGTAGAGTGTGAGGTGTGATGAGGTTTTTGAGGTAAGGTGCTGGTTTATTTTTGGCTTTGTTTATCAGTGTTTTGAATCTGATGCATGCAGCTACCGGAAACCAGTGGAGGGAGTGCAGCAGTGACCCCTGTGGGAGAACTTGGGTAGGTTGAACACAAGTAGATGTGTTTTGGATCATTTGCAGTGAATGAATAGTGTTTAGAGCCAGACCTGCCAGTAGAGAGTTGCAGTAGTCCAGTCTAGAAATGAAAAAAAAAAAAATGTTAGGGACATCTGAGGAAAAGGACAGTTGATTGTCCATGGTCACCACAAGGTTGTGAGTGGTGGCTCAAGGGGAGATCAGAGAGTTATGAAGAATTATTCTGAGATCTTGACCTGGAGATAAATCACCTGGGATGACCAACAGTTCAGTTTTGCTGGGGTTGAGTTTTAGTTGATGAGCACAAATCTATGAAGATGTGTATGTCAGGCATGCTTGGATCCGAGCAAAAATTGTTGTATCTGAGGTAGGGAAGGAGAAGATGAGTTGAGTGTCATCAGCATTGCATTGGTAAGAAAACCCATGTGAGAATATGACTTCACCAAGAGAGTGGGTATAGAGGGAGAAAAGGAGAGGACCAAGTACTGAGCCTTGTAGAACGCTTGTGGAGAGTCTGCGTGGGGCAGATGAAGACCCTCTCCATGCTACTTGGTATGAGCGGCCTTTTATGTAGGAAAGAAACCATTGTAACCATGTATGGCTGTGTGTGTGGTTTTTTAAGAATAAATGAATAATTCATTTTATTCCAGAATTTCAACCATAGTAAGTTACACCATTCATGCACTTTGTTATTCATTATTGTAAGTTTTCACTCGCGTAAGTGGGAGAGGACGGTTTTTAATCTCATTGTGGCACCAGTTCATGAATAGAGGGTGGTTTTACTCTTATGCTAGTGAGAGAGGACAGTTTTTACTACCATACTAGTGGAGGAGTTTGGTTTTTTACTTTTATGCTAGTGGGAGAGAACCTTTTTGAGTTTAATGTTACTGAGCGAGAACAGCTTTTAATCTCAAACTGGTGGAAGAGGTTGGTTTTAGTCTTATGCTACTGGGAGAGGACAGTTTTTACTCTCATACTAGTGGGAGAAATCCACCTAGAAGTCTAAAGAAAAGTCTAGAGAGTTTTTAGTCTT
>JAAIIK010000121.1:567043-579713 GCA_014706435.1 Silurus glanis
AAAAAAAAAAAAAAAGGTTTCAGTTAGGAGTCTGCGCTTTTGTTCTGCAGACTTGAAACAAAGCAGAACCTCTGAACCTGCACTAATGAGCATCAGGACTATGCCGCATTCACCGAAACTTTTCCAAATTTAATGAATATTCTGCACACCAGTTTTAATTTATTTTTGCTATTTGGAAGGAAGGACAGAAGGACAAACTCCAGGAGGCTAAAACAAGTAATAAATTCGGTAAGCCAAGCATCCAGCTTTAATATGGTTTAATAATAATGCAAAATTAGACATGCATGTGGGTAAAGCAAATGTTCCTGAGAGATATACGGTATCTCGCAAAAGTGAGTGCACCCCTCACATTGCAGAAATCATTTTATTATGTTCTCAAGGGATAATAAAATAAAACTTGGATATATTTTAGAGTGATCAATGAGCAGCTTTTATATCGGTACAGATTTACTGAAAATAAATCAACATACAGACATTATTGTCTAAATAACTGCCAACAAAAGTGAGTACACTCTAAGTGATAACAGCTGTATGTCGTGTAACTATGCAAAGCCACATGTCCTATTCATCATGTTCATGTTTTCGTTTGCGTGACAGAACCGTACAAATTTGTGTATCTTGAATTAAAATCAATTAGTATCTTGTAAAGCAGTGGTCCCCAACCTTTTTTTGTGTTTTTGCGGTTTAATGTCGGACAATTTTTTCACGGACCGGCCTTTAAGGTGTGGCGGATAAATACAACAAAATAAAATTATATTTTCTAAATAAAATAATAAAGGTTGAATCCACTGTGTTGGTGTTTGTTCATTTTTGCTCGCTTGGGGGTTTGAATTTAGGGTTTGAATAATGTATTATGTGTTAGCGGCCGGAGCAGCACCTTTAAGAAGGTAGCGGATGGAGGTAAGACATGTGACCGAGGCATCATGACATGCATCAAGAGTGAGTTATAGACAGATGTGGGGGAGAGAATCCGGTAAATATCCCAAATAAACCATCGTTCAGAATCAGATAATAAATAAAACGGAAATAATGTAAGTTATGTATTCTTTCTGTGCGGCCCGGTACCAATTGACCCACGGACCGGTGCCAGTCCGCGGCCCGGGGGTTGGGGACCACTGTTGTAAAGGAAAGCCTCTTCTAAATCTGGCTCACAAGAAAGCTCACAAACAGTTTGCTGAAGACAACTTGTCAAAGAGCATGAATTACTGGAACCATATCTGATGACACTACGATAAATTTGTTTGGCTCAGATGGTGTGCAGTATGTGTGGTGATGCCCTGGTGAGGAGAACTAAGAATATTGTGCCTTGCCTACAATCAAGCATGGTGGTGGTAGCATCATGGTCTGGGGCTGCATGAGTGCTGCTGGTACTTGGGAGCTACAGTTTATTGGGGTAATGGTGGATTTTAACTGCCTTGCTAAAGAAGCTAAAGATGAGTGGAGTCTCCAGACCTGAACCCTATTGATCACCTGTGGGGCATCTTTAAGTGGAAGGTGGAGAAGCACCATGTGTTTAACATCCAGCAGCTTCATGATTTCATTATGGAGGTGTGGAAGAGGATCCCAGCAACAACCTGTGCATCTCTGGTGAATTCCATGCCCAGGAGGAATAAAGCAGTGCTTGAGAACAATGTTGCCTACACTAAATATTGACTCTTTGGACACATTTTTGACATGTTCACTCAGGGTGTACTCAGGACTGTAAATCTGTACTGATATACAAGCTGCACATTGACTTCTCTAATAACTTCTCTTTTTGGAGGCCATTCTGTGCAGCTGGGGACGGTTTCTCATCAACGCCTTGGGTGGTTCCATGAAAGAACGGGAGCTTTGAGGATGGATTTGGACTGTAGTTAATGTCAACAGTCTGCTACACTGACTCAGGACTACAGTTTGCTTCTGATTACCATCACTGCACACCGCAACATTGTATATCTGCAATAAATGGATATTTGTTGCAAAACAGATTAGGATGGGTTCCCTCTTGAGTCTTGTTCCTTTCAAGGTTTCTTCCTTATGCCATCTCGGGGAGTTTTTCCTTGCCACGAATCGGCTCGTTCATCAGGGACAAACTTACACTTATAAAGAACATAATAATTTTTATCACCACATTATCTGTGTAAAGCTGCTTTAAGACAATGTTTATTGTTAAAAGCGCTATACAAAAAAGAGAATGAATTGAACTGAATTGAATAATATATATCCAAGTTTAATTTCTATAGTATTGTCCCTTGAGAAGATATAATAAAATGTTTGCTGAAATGTGAGGGGGGTACTAACTTTTGTGAGATACTGTAACTGGATATGGATTTATACATACAATTGTACAGTATATTATTCAATATTACTCAAAATGAACAGATCATGTTCTAACCACTATATCATCGAAACAAGGAGGCACTCCAAGGAGTCTAGGAACAGCATTACATATGACCAGTCAACCAACCAGATAACTGGGGGGTAAAATCAGAGCAACTCTAACCTATCAGACACACCCCCACTTGAAATACATGAAATCAGGGAGCAATCCAGAGAAGTATTGGCTTGAAAGCCACATGTCTCATGTGATTATATTTCAAATGTAATAAAGATATCATGAAAAACAAGATTTCTGCAAAACATTTCTGAGACTATGTCTGGTCCTTTTCTTCCTCCCCATGTTTGAGGAACACACCTGTTAGATTCCTGTGGTCATTCATATTGGCCATACTTCACATATGCTAATAAATTGTTATGAAATAGAAAGCAGAATAGGAATCAATTTGCATACAAGTGGTTAGATGTCTGCAGTGGTTAGATATCTGCATCCCATTTTCAATAGTTACAGGTTGGCTAGCAAGCTAGCATAAAACACTTTCATTAGGAGGTTTCAATAGGTGTTAGCTCTTCTTAATGCTAGCAAGCCCCTTAACATTGCATTTTGCATATCATTTACCACATTTTTGCATCAAGACACCGAAGATTCCTAGACAGAGGAAAGACATCGTTCATTAATATAATCTTAAAAAATGCCTTGACATTTGTTAGTTAATACAAATTAGGGAACATGTTTCCTTAGCGTTTGTAAAATCTAGACATGCATATGGATGAATATAATTAATCGAACAAGTCAGATTAAAAAAAAAACCTTCCAGTATCAGCCATTCCCAGTTCAGCTTTAAAATATTTCCCACACTGTCTTGCCCACTTTTTACACAGCAGCCATCTTTCCCCATCTATAACAACATAGACTACAATATTGCACCCCTTCACCTTTGGTCTTGTATTTGGAAATACAGGGTGGTGCAGGGAAACGGGACATTTTGGAACTGGGAGAACCCTGGGGCGTCAGCCTAATTCGAACCTTGTTTAGAACGAATATCTTTATTTATTACTTTACTTTATTTTCCTATATTATTGTAAACTTTTTATACTTTTATAAAACCAACATACCATTACAGATTCCTTGTACATGTAACCCATGATACAATAAACCTAATTTTGATTCTGATTAACCAGACAGGATCAGATACTACCTAAAAGACACATGAATCCAACCAATCACATCTTTTCTGTCAAACTACTGCTCATGCAAAATCACAAAGCACCAGAGGATAGAATTATCTACTCTCTTCCACATACACAATTGGCTAGTAAAGCTGTGATTGACAGGACCCAGAATGCCCCTCCCACCTACACAGCATGGGCAAATTTGCTTGGAATCCTGGCCATGGACATATAATATTTTTTTAGATTTGTCTTCTAGATTTGGGATCGAGAAAGAAATTTGATCATAATTTAAAGTATGATTTCAAACACAAATGTAATCCTATACATTTTAGAAGTGAAGTTCCAGGGAGGCAGATGAAGTGCAGTTGTGCAATGTGTACAATTGTAATGTGCACCAAATGAGCAAAAGCTTGTGGGTACCGGCCCTGGTGAAAAGTGGTAGCTCAGCAGTTAAGGGTCTGAGTTACTGTTAGGAAGGTCAGAGGTTCAAGCCCCCAGTATTGACAAGCTGCCACTCTTGGGTTCCCTTGAGCAAGGCGTTTAACCCACTGTACTCCAGGGGCACTGTATCATGACTAATGCTGTAGCTAGATTGCACTAGATTTTGGGATGGTTTTTGTGGAGATTTGTGCCTCATTCAACCACAAGGGTGTTATTAAAGTCAGGTACTGATGTAGGTGAGGAGGTGAGGAGGTCTGGGGTGCAGGCAGCATTCACATTCATCCCAAAGGTGTTCAATAGGGTTGGAGCTCTATAGCAGGAGATCTTATAGTCCAACACATGTACAGCATATAATAATTGAGCTGGCTTTGTGCACAGGGTCATTGTGCTCATGTTGGAACAGGGAGAATGTTATATTATTAATCCAAATACATTCTATACAACAATTTAGGGGAAAACCACATTTAAAGGGAAATGCCAGGCATCCTGAGAAATTTGCCATCATTGTTTTGCAAAAGAAGCAGGTTGAAGTACTGAATGTTGTCCATATGAGTCTGATTGTGAACATTTAGTGTTACTCAAAACCACAGAATTAGTCCCAACACAGCTGTTCCTACAATTCATTTACTTCGAGCTCTAATCTAGCACATATTTAATTTGGTTACGTCTGTCAGTCATATACTGATGCCGCGCATCATCACACAACCCCTCCATGAAACATTCAAACATAACAGAAACCATTTCATCAAGTGGTTCATGGTGAATTCCTTTAGTTGGCTCTAAAATCAGTAAAACGGTGATGTCTAAGATATATGAGCAAAAATTCCAACCGAAAGTTGATTCGCTCGAAATAAAAAAAACAACAAAAAAAAAGGAGGCACACTAGATAACATAAGCTCCCATGAAATATGGATACTGCAGGGGAGGCTGGTAGAAACAGTCTAGCTGGGCTTCCACAGATAAGTTATTTTGGCATATCGGTTTAATTTGCTGTGAGGAATGTCCTAGAGCAGATTATATGTGGATTTTTTTGTGCAAATGAGTGCAACGGGATGAATAGTGAGCTACAGGAAAGTTCAACAAGAATGTCTGGTTACTGGAAGTTTAAAACATTGAGTTTGTTAATATTCATAAAGTTAAGTATTAACAATCCTTGGTTTGTCGTAAGAAACTTTTTTCATGCTGATATATTTTTGCATTATCATGCTGAGGGAGACCTAAAGAGCAAGGCAGCTGGATGCAAATACAGAAAAGCTTTAATTGAGTGAAAAAATGCTCAGAAGGAGCAAAGAACCAGAAGAAAGTGCGTAGGAAAATGCGAGGCTAGGTCATTCTGCATGTCCCTCTGTGTCTGAAACCAGTTTGAAATAGAGTAAATGTAAGGTTACAGTTACCTTATGCAAATATGCTTTATATTTCTAAATCTTGCAATCTGAACAATTGACCTTTGTGTCTCTTTCTGCAACTCTCCCTGGTAAACCCGAGGACAGCATATAGCAGGGTGGAAAATCTCTCCGACTGCAGAAACAGACATTTGGAACTTTGAATAACTAACACAAGCTTAACTTGATGCTTCCACAAAAAAAAAAAAAAAAAAAAACGAGCAAATGCATATGATTGTGACTAATGAGTAAAACAAAACAATCTAAACAAATAATTAAGATACTAAAAGAGGAAATTAAATTTGGATGTGTGAGGGTGTGAGGGTGACCTCTGCTGGCTTGGAGGGGTAGCTTCCAAGGTGGTCATGACCAGCAACTTTTTTTGTGTGGAAAATGACTACCTAATTTGGTACCTACTTTGATCTATTTTGCTGAAAATAAATAAATAGCTCTGCTATTCTTTCTGTTTAAGCACTGTTCCAACTTAAAAGGGAAAGCATCACTCTCTTAACAGAGGTTTAGCTGAGTTACAATTAGAAAGAAGTTTAATTTGCTGAATAACAAACACTGAAAGAAAAAAGACAGAATGAATGTTCATTGAAC
Organism: Silurus glanis; assembly: GCA_014706435.1. Classification (NCBI taxonomy): domain Eukaryota; kingdom Metazoa; phylum Chordata; class Actinopteri; order Siluriformes; family Siluridae; genus Silurus; species Silurus glanis. The sequence goes on from JAAIIK010000121.1 coordinate 572,959, forward strand.
ATCTCGTCCGGTTCATTCATTCATTCCCTTTTTCCCCCCTATAATCAATCAAGCAAGCACTCAATAATCAATAATCTCCCAATTAATCAATAGACCTTCTAACAAACAATTATCCAATCAAGTAACTTGTCAATCAGCCAATCAACCAACCAATCAATTAACGAATTAAATCAATCAATCAATCAATCATTTAACTAATCAATTAATAAATGAGAAAACAATTATTTAATTAACCAACCAGTCAATCAATCAATCTATCTATCTATCTATCTATCTATCTATCTATCTATCTATCTATCTATCTATCTATCTATCTATGAATCAGCCAATCTATCAACCAATCATTCAATAAATTGTATACTTAATCAAGCATTCAATTAATCAGTCAATCAATTAGTCTTAATATACTTTATGAATTATGTAAAAATGCACCTAATATTTATAATTCAGTAAATAATAGCAAACAGCAGCCAAAAAGATAGATTAGAATAGATTGGATTAGATTTTATTACACTTTATTGTCATTGCACAAATTACGGTACAAGGCAACGGATTACAGTTAGCATCTAAAAAGAAGTGCATTGTAGCAGTAACTTAACAAATACATATAAAATATAAATAATAAATACTATGTTAGATGAATACTTCATTGATTTATCAAGACCAGGGATGCACACACTTTTTCAGTATGTGAGCTACTTATAAAATGACCAAGTCAAAATGATGTACAAATATAAAAATGCATAAATAAATATAAATTTTTTTTATGTCATGTGATCTACCCACACTACCTTTGCGATCGACGTATTGGACACCCCCTGATCTAGACAAACACAGTGATTTATATTTAAGACACTTTCTCATTGCCTCACCCTGGAACTCCATTTCCTTTTTTTTTATTCTTCTCTTTGTGCCTGACTCTATTTATCTCTTTATTTTACTATTCAAAGCTCAGCCTCGGTGGAACAGTCTCAGTGTCTCTTTGTGATGTGTCACTTCAGTGACATCACTCAGCTCTTCAATGTATTCGTTTCTCTGGCTCTTACTTCGACATGGCTACCGCTGTCAGCTCGAACCGGAAAAAGAAAGCGATTCGGATTCCAGACATCAGATAGTGGGCTGAGTGTGAGTGATGGGAGGGCATGTCTGGCTGTGCAATGGCATTCAACAGTAACAAAAAGAACAGGACGAGACATCAATGCCAGTCACATGAACAGCCACATCAGTGACAATAGAGAACACTTGCTGATTTCAAAATCAGGAACACCTAGAGGGCAGTTTCATTTGAGTTTCTTGCATGTAGGAAAGAATAAAAGACTTTCTCATACAGAGTATTTTATCACGTTTTGTACATAAAAGTACCCTGAAAGGCACTTCACCATATTTTACCACAGGTAGCTTTACACAACTACATCTTGTCTTCTCCCCTGTAAGGCATCCTAAAGGGCATTTCATGTATTCTTTCATTTTCCTCATTTATGCTGTTTTCTCATGAGTAGTTACGAACTTAAAGGCAATTCATTGTGCTTTATCACACACGAAGGTGCCCTTGAGGGCACTTTATCATGTCTTCTCACAAGTTTCTTTTTATTTACATGTATTGGCACACTAAGGCAACTTTATCATGCTTTCTCATATGTTAAACCAGCCTGATGGTTGCTTTCACCAAATAGGAACTATATCTTGTTTTCTCCACTGTAAGGCATCCTAAAGGGCACTTCATGTTTTCTTTCCTTTCCCATTCAGGTAATTTATCCTGTTTTTTCATAGGTAGAGATGCTCCAAAGAGCAATTCATTGTGATTTATCACACATGAAGGTGCCCTTGAGAGCACATCATCATGTTTTTTCACATGTAATGGTAAACTAGTGAGAGGTGGGCAAAAAGAGAAATCGGGAGCACCTAAAGGGCAGTTTCATTTACGTTTCTTGAATGTAGAAAGGAATAAAAAACTTTTGCCAGGAAGAAAACCCTAAAGAGCATTTTATTATCTTTTCTTGTGCTTAGGAGTACCCTTGAAGGCACATCACCATGTTTTCCTGTAGGTAGTTCTACCCAAGTAGGAACTAAATCTTATTTTCTCCACTTTAAGGCATCCTAAATGGAATTTCATGTTTTCTTTCATCCCTCCTTTTTTTAATCGTGTTTTCCAGTGTGTAGATACACTTAAGGGCAATTTGTTGTGATTTATTGCACATGAAGGAACCCTTTAAGGCACCCTAGAGGGCACTTTATCATGTTTTCTCACATGTAGAGGCAGCCTTAAAGGCAGTTATCATGTTCTCCCACAGGTTGCTTTACCCAAGTAGGAACTACATCTTGTTTTCTCCACGGTAAGGCATCCTAATGGGCATTTTGTGTTTTCTTTCAGCCCTCCATTCAGGAAACTTATCCTGTTTTCTCATTAGTAAAGACACTCAAAAGAGCAATTCATTATGATTTATCGCACATGAAGGCACCCTTGAGGGCACTTCATGTTTTCTTATATGTAATGGTACGTCAAAGGCCACTTTATAATATAGAAGCAGTCTTGAAGTCACTTAATCACATTTTCATACATTTAATGGTACACTAGTGGGCGTTTTAGCATGTTTTACCCTTTAATTGTTCAGATGCGGTAATTGCAAGTAGCCTTCTTCTGTTTTCACTTGGAAATAATGGAATTTTGGTGTCACCCAGACGAGGGTTGCCACTTTTACGCACTTTAAAAAAACACAAACACAAACTTCGATATGCAAATTGTTTACTTAACTTTTAAGTAAACAATTTTTGTCAAGTTCGCTCTCAAAATGGCAGGAAAAATTCACAGCAAAACGAAAATTTGAAGATGAACACAGGACGTTTTTAACAGAGTGGGAGAGTTTATATTTTTTTGTTGAACGTAATGACAAGTCATTCTGCCTTATGTCAGGCGTCATTAGCGCATTTCAAAGTTTCAAATCTTCAGCGCCACTTCAGCTCACTCCATGCTAACATCAACGAGGAATTTCCAAAAGGGACTGACCTTCACAAGCACAAGTTGGTCACTTTGAAAAGTCAGGCAGGAAAGCAAATACGGTTTTAATTGGTTTGTAACATTACAAAAGCTAAAAAGCCAATCAATGAAGGGAACTTCATTAAAAATGCCTCAGTGACGTTGTTCAAAGCTTGTCTTCTAAAAACGACAAACTGAACCGCATTGTATCAGACGTCCAACTGTCCCGCCACGCTGTTGAACACAGAATATGGGACATTAACACGGCTAATGAATCTCAGTTGCACTCTGACCTGGAATGCCAGAAGTCCCACTAAGCAACATGCATAGTACAGATTTTTTTGGATTGCTTAAGCACGATTTTCAAAACAGGGCCCGTGTTTTCAAAACACTACACACAATTAGCACAACCACACACCCAATTAGCAAAACACTACAGATCCCTTGCGTAATTAAACACTCTTGTAAAAACTATACACTTCTGTGTAAAAACCACACTTTGTTACCATATGAACACACACGTTTCACATTACTATACTTTGTTTGCACGAGTTACACTCTGCTGTGATAAACCTAAAACACTTTTAGCACTTCTACTTCCCTATGATTAGAGTAGGCTACCATCAATAAAGTACAAATATAATGAAAATTCACCAAACACTACACAATGTTGACATGGAGATTCATAATACTGTAACAAAACGTCACTTCACGTATTGTACTGTAAGTTCACTGTAAAAAAAAAATAAAAAATTAACTAGACATTGTCTCTTCGCCTAGCTGGATCTGGCCAGAGAATTTCATCAACATCGCAGGCAATGTTGTCATTAGCAAGACACCTTGGAAAGAAACGTCTTGAATGATGAATCCATCCTTGCATTGCTGCTACCTCCATCTGGTCACAGGCCTCCTCCATGGCTTGGATGAGGGGTACCTCAGCCTGGAGACGGAGATCATATACCTTCCGCCGCCATGCTGAGAAAAACTCTTCTATAGGGTTGAGGAATGGAGAGTATGGTGGAGGATATAGGATGGTGAAATGTGGATGTTGCTGAAACCAGTTCTGAACCAGAGCAGAGCGGTGGAAAGACACATTGTCCCAGACAACAATGTATTGCATATGATCGTTTTGATTTGCTGCTGTTATGTTGTGCAATTGGTCCAAGAATGTAAGTATGAGTGCTGTGTTGTAAGGGCCCATATGGGCATGGCGGTGGAGGACCCCATTCTGTGTAATGGCTGCACAGAGTGTTATATTACCCCCACGTTGCCCTGGGACATGATGTTTCTTCCCCTCCTTCGTCTTCTCGTCAGGTTGAACCCAGCCTCATCTACGTAAATGAACTCATGCTGGATCTCCTCTCCATCCATTCGTAAAACTCTCTGAAGAACAGTTACATGCAAAATTGTGTAGTTTAGTGTAGATCTAGTATACATATTACAGTACAGTAAAAGATTATGAGACAGTATGCAAGAACACACTGCTAAAGTGAATACATACCTCTGCATAATCATGCCGCAGTCGTTTCACCCTTTCGGAATTGCGCTCGAAAGGCACTCGATAAATTTGCTTCATTTGAATATGTTTTTTTGTAGGATGCGTGCCGGTGTTGATGTTGAGACCTGATGGATATCGTTGAAACTGGCGTGGTTATTGACAATGTTAGCTTGGAGCTGATTGAGTGTTATAGCATTGTTGGCCAAAACCATGTTCACTATCTCCCTCTCTTGCTGTTCTGTGAACATAGGAGGCCTTCCCCCTTGTCGTTCCTGACCCTCAATCCTATGTAGCAAAAAAACAGTATACAATAGTACAGTAATTTCACAGGAAAAGGTAACAGAAGTGCTGATAGTGCATAGAATACAGTACTGTGAGCAGTTACTGAAACCGTGCAGATGTTTTTGATATGATGATATTTTTACAATACCTATTTTCCAGTCGAAATGTTCTTATCACACTTGCCACTGTGTATCGGCTTAGATTTGGCTGTACTCGCAGTCCAGCCTCCCTCAGAGTCAGGCCGTGGTTGACAACGTGGTCAACCAGTGTTGCGCGGATCTCATTTGTCAGATTCGGTCCTCTTTGAGCACCTTCTTGTCTTCCTCTTCCTCTTCCTCCTTGTCCTCCTCCTCGTTCTCCTCGTTCTCCTCCTCGTCTTACTCTTTCTCTGACTCTTTCCATTGTGCTTGAAGACCGATGAACTCACCTGCTGCTTTTTATAGTGCTTATACACCTGAATGGTGTGTCTACAATTAAGCAAACAAGTGTATGCACACCTGATGACTGTGTTGAACCAATTGGTTGGACGGTGCAGTAATTTGACAGTCAGCGCTTTGGTATTGCAAAGAAGTGACTTCATGATAGATTTTTGTGTGTAATGTATGTTAAGTGTGTTTAGTGTTTTGCAAATCACTGTGTGTAGAGTTTTGCAACAAGTGTGAGATTGACAATGTGCTTATAGTTGTGCAAATATGGGCTGATGTTTTGCCTCTTGAGTGTAAGGTTTTGCTAATAGTGTACTACTTTTAATTTTAGTGTGTAAGCAATCCAAAAAAACTGTAAAAGAAAAACGCTATTGTAAATTATTATATTTTTGTTTGTGGACTTGGTTGAACTGAGAGTTTGTGTGTGAGACAGTGCACACGATGTTGTTGAAAATGACTGTCCTGTGGTCTTAGTACTGTAGGAGTTCATTTCTGTCATTATCATGTTGGTGTGTGACATTTACAATAAATCTGGCTGAGCAGAGGTGTGTGTGTGTGTGTGTGTGTGTGTGTGTGGGAGAGAGGAAGGGATGGGTGATGTTTGTGTGTGCCCATGTGTATGATGTGGCTCTTTGCGATAATTCAGTAAAAAATGGTCTCTTGGTCTGTTGACTGGTTGGCCACCCCTGCTTTAGGGGCTAATTAATGATCTTTAATTTATTATTTATTCACAATCAATTAAAGCTGCTTTCGGACAAAGTCTGCTGTTAAAATCACTATACAAATTAAACTAAATTGTAATAAGCATAAGCATAAAACAAGGAGCTTTAACATCCCATGGATGTGTTTTTACCCTGAGAGCCTGCGCCTGGCACGTACCGGAGTCATTACTTTCTACAAAGATGATTTTTCCTCGGAGAAAGACATCGACTTGCTGATCCAATACATACTGCATTTCTAAATAAAAAATAAGTCTGAGATACTCGTTATTCTCACTTAGAGTTTAGTGATCTCTCTCTCTCTCTCTCTCTCATTTAATTATCTTTTGCTCTTTTTGTCTCTCCTATCTATTATTTCTTTTTAATCTCTCTCTCTCTCTCTCTCTCGCTCTCTCGCTCTCTGTGTTTGAGCAGCATGATGTCTCAGAGTGCGAGGCTGTGTGAAAGTTTGACTTGTGGGTGGTGTGTGTGTGTGAGTGTAGAGAAGTGTGTGTTAGAGGATGGGACACGGTGTGCGGGTGGTGTGTGTGTGTGTGTGTGTGTGTGTGTGTGTGTGTGTGTAGAGGAGTGTGTGTTAGCGATTGGGAAACTGTGTGTGTGTGTGTGTGTGCATGTGCGTGTGTGTGTGTGTGTAGAGGAGTGTGTGTTAGCGATTGGGAAACTGTGTGTGTGTGTGCATGTGCTGTGTGTGTGTGTGTGAGTGTGAGTGTAGAGGAGTGTGTGTTGGCGGTTGGGACACGTTGTGCAGGTGGTGTGTGTGTGAGTGTAGAGGAGTGTGTGTTAGTGGTTGGGACACGGTGTACGGGTGGTGTGTGTGTGTACAGGAGTGTGTATTAGCGGTTGGGACATGATGTGTG
>JAAIIK010000121.1:580184-596704 GCA_014706435.1 Silurus glanis
CGCTTGGGCCATGGTGTGTGGATGGTTTGTGTGTGAGTGTAGAGGAGCGTTTGTTGTCCTGAAAGACAGAGTGACCCCGGTGTTTCCAAGCAACCGGTGCAAGATGCAGCTGAGCCTGCTGATTCAGTGTTCAACCAAGAGTCTCAGGAGGAACTCGGATGAAGACTGATAAAGTATGTGGTGTGTTTTACTTTGAGTTTTTTTATGATTTTTTTGTTTTATTTCCACTGCTTTTTAATGAACGTGACGCAAAACACAGCGTCTTGTTCCCTTGGGGATTCAGGGTTACATACGTAACCTAGAGACTGTCAGCACACTTTGGGAATAAGTGTACAATACCGCCAGACTGACCATTCCCTGTCTTGTGTGGATGGGCACAGCTAGGTCGAAGGACAGAGGGGCCAGAAGTGGCACTAATGTCAAGGCTATAAGACCTGACAATGGTCAGAGGGGTAGACCGGCCCGCAGCATTGCAAATGTCTTGGAGCGGCATTAGAGGCCGCCACACTTCAGGTTGAGTGAGCTCTGACCCCAAAAATATTCACATGTAGTGAACAGGTGCCACTTTGCAACATAGAACCTCTTCATGGAGGCAGCTTTGGATTGGAGAATGGTCTCTATGACCTCGGCTGAAAGACCCCAGGCCCCAGGGGCCACAGCCACAGCCTCCACAGGTGGCGGTAAAGCAAAGTGCCCCCTGCTAGAGAGAGAGAATATCCCGTCTGCTGGGAATCTCACCACCATACAGCCTCATGAGAGCGGTGTGGGGGCAAGGGAAGGGTTCTCTCACCATGGCAGCACGTATGGGACTCCGATCTTTGCATTGCTAACCAGGTGCTACATCGCTGAAGGTCTACATTAACCGCAGAGGAGCATGTTCAGATGAAGGACTATAAAATCGGCGCAACAGGTCCTGCAGAAGAGGAACCCTTTCCCCAGCTGGACATTGCTCCCGACCCCTACAGGAGTGAAGAGAATTATAGAACTTTGGGACAGTGACGGGGAAGCTGCTCTACAGGGCCTGTGTTAAGGTTTTAAATAAGAATAAACTGAGTGTGAGGGTGGACACCCAGTGGAGGAATGTTCTTGGTTTTATTAATGATATTAAACCTGTTTTATTAAATCTGTTGACAGAGAGAAATCGTTTTTCACGCTTTTATACAGCTCTTCAGGTTACAGTCACTGTTTTTGCTTTTAAAATGTATCTTAAATTCTTTTAATGTGACTTCAGTGTTTTATTATTGGTTTTAAATATGTCCAGAGAAAAGGGTATATGTGTCAAATGATTAATTTTATCTTTGGTCAAGCCAAAACGACAATATACTTAAGCAGAAAGAACAAAGTGACACAAAATGCTGACTGTGCTGCAAACAGAATATTCTCCAGACTAATTAAATCAAGGATTCTGGTTCATTTCAATTTTGTATAAGAGAATTTTGGACCTAAAGAAGTTTGAGGCTGTGTAGTGTTTGAGAGAAGCTCTGTGTTCTGTAGTAGAAGAAGAATTGCACTTTGCCCCAGGACTAGGCTAAATGATCAGCCCACCCCCCACAACCTTTGACTCTCATGTCTGATTTTATTAATATCTATTTATCTTTTTATGTATTTATTTAATTAATAAACAAACAAACCTTATACCATCTGGCCTTTAACATGGTTTGTGTCAAATTAAGTATTGTAAAAGTAAAAAAAGTCTCACGCTCTCTATTTCTATCTTATTTATCTAATTAATCTTTCATATTGAACCTATATCTCATTTGTTTCTCCCCATGTCTCTCTCTCTCTCACTCTCTCTCTCTCTCTCTCTCTCTCTCTCTCTCTCTCTCTCTCTCTTTCTTAATTATCTATTGTACTCTTCCACCCCCCCCCTCCCCTCATAATTACCTTTTCTTTCTTTCTCAGGTGTATAATGCTCCTCTTTCTCTGAGTTCTGCTGCAATTTAACATTTCAGTTCTCTCCTCGCACTCCGTTCAGTCACGGCTCTTCATGCTGACTTAATAAATTGAATGTTAGAGAGAGAGTAAAGCGTCTTAGCTCCGGACTGCAGCTCTGACAGGAGTGTAGTTGCGAAACACATACTCTCAACTTATTAATAAGGAAATAACAGAAGGACACCACAGAAACCCACTTATCACCCACATAAAAAAAAACAATAAATATCAGTACGTTTTTCTGACAAATTTTGAAGAACAGAGAAGTGTATTATTATAAAAGGGTTGTATATTATGATTATATATTATGGTTGATCAGAAGTCAATTCTTTTATTTTGTTACCTTCAAGAAAATAAGAAAGAAATAGTCATAGACTCTGTAATATTTACATCTCAGGCATAACATTATCACATAATGACAGGTAAAGTGAAGAACACTGATGATCTCTTCATCATGGCACCTGTTATTGGTTGGATTTATTTATTAGGCAGCAAGTGAACATTTTCTCCTCAGACTTGATGTATTATAAGCAGAAATAAAAGAGCAAGCGTTAGGGCCAAACACTGGTTTAGAGCATCGCCAAAACTGCAGCTCTTGTGGGGTTTCCCGGTCTGCAGTGGTCAGGGTCATGTGCAGCCAAAACTCATTGATTTATGTGAGAAGCAAAGGCCATCCTATGTGATCTGATCCAACAGACGATCTCCTGTAGCTCAAATTGCTAAAGAAGTTAATGCTATTAATGCTGAATGGGTCAGAACTGTTTTGGCACAAAACTGTGACCAAAACAATATTAGGCAGGTGGTCATAATATTAAGTTTGATTTTCTTCTTCTTCTTCTTCTTTCGGCTGCTCCCATTAGGGGTCGCCACAGCGGATCATCCGTCTCAATACCCCCCTGTCCTCTACATCTGCCTCTTTCACACCAACTACCTGCATGTCTTCCCTCACCACATCCATAAACCTCCTCTTTGGTCTTCCTCTTTTCCTCCTACCTGGTGGCTCCATCCTCAGCATTCTTCTACAGATATACCCCATGTCCCTCCTCTGAACATGTCCAAACCATCTCAATCGGGTCTCTCTCACTTTGTCCCCAAAACGTCCTACATGCGCTGTCCCTCTAATAAACTTATTTTTAATCCTGTCCATCGTCGTCACTCCCAACAAAAATCTCAGCATCATCTACCAAAAAATCGGTACCAGCACACTACTTCTCCATTTCAAAGGCATCTTTTCACTTTCCAGACTCTTGATAAAAAATCTGTTTAAAAACAACACTGCCATCTCTCCTAAACATCTCCATGCTTCTACACGCCATCTGGTCCAACGACTTTCCACTCTTTATTCTCTCAGTTGCTTCACAATCTACACACCATCCAACCTTCTTTCTCTCTCTCTCTCTCTCTCTCTCTCTCTCTCTCATTTTCCTCATTTATCAGCTGTTTAAAATTTTCCCTCCATCTTCTCAACACACTCTCCTCACTAGTCAACACATTTCCATCTCCATCCTTTATTGCTCTAACTTGCAGCACATCCTTCCCAGCTCGGTCCCTCTGTCTGGCCAATCACTACGAATCCTTTTCTCCTTCCTTAGTGTCCAACTTCTCATACAGCTCCTCATATGCCTTTTCCTTGGCTTTCGCCACATCCCTCTTTACCTGCTGCCGCATCTCCTTGTACTCCTGCCTACTTTTCTCATCACTCTTTCGATCCCAATTCTGTTTCTCCTTATGCTCTCCTGCACTTCCTCATTCCACCACCACGTCTCTTTGTCTTCCTTTCTATTTCCAGATGTCACACCAAGTACTTTTCTAGCTTCTCCCTTAATACTTATGCAGTAGCTCCACAATCATCCAGCACCTCTTCACCACCACCGAGCCCCTGTCTGACCTCTTCCCTGAATCTCACACTACAGTCTTCCTCCTTCAGTTTCCACCATCTTATTCTTCTTTCAGTCCTCACTCTCCTCCTCTTCTTCTTTGCCTCCAAAACCATCCTACAGACCACCATCCGATGCTGTTTAGCTACACTGTCCCCTGCCAACACCTTACAGTCTCCAATCTCCTTCAGGTTGCATCTTTTTGTTTAAGAAATCACACCTTACATCAAGAACGCTCAAAATTTTGAAGGAATCAACAATCCAAAAAAAGAAAAAGAAAAACTAATAACATTGCCATAGAAAATAGCATTAAAAGCATTTATATCTACATTCCGGAGGAAAGAGAGAAGTGCTGAGAGACGCTTTCACTCAGTCAGCCTTGAGATGCAGACGGGCTTCTTGTCGCGACCCTATCTCTGTGTGTGTGTGTGTGTGTGTGTGTGTGTGTGTGTGTGTGTGTGTGTGTGTGTGTGTGTGTGTGTGTGTGAGTGTGAGTGTATGTGAGCGGAAAAAAAATAAAACATGCCTGAAGCAGCAGACGGAGCGAAGCCTAGAGAATAAATATTATTTTAGAGATAAGTGTGATAGAGCGAGACATGGAATCGATTCACGGGGAAAAAAAAAAAACAGTTCTCAGTATTATTGACTTTCTACAAACTGAATTAATCAATCAAAATAGAGCTTAGGGAGGATTTTTGAGTCCTTTATTTTGTTTATTTCAATTGCATCTAAATAGATTTTGTCATATTTTGAAAATAAGGCAAACATACTTGTAACTGGTTGTAAATTTAGATTCGGTTTACTAGTTTATGTCATTGTAATTATTCATGCATAATAATTCAATTCATTTCATTTTTATTTGTAGAGCGCTTTTAACAATGGACTTTGTCTCAAAGCAGATTTACAGAGATAAAGACTATAATGGAATGAATACGTTTATTTTTCTTTAATTGTAAGTTTATCCATAATGAGCCAGACAGTGGCGACTGTGGCAAGAAAAAAAACCCCTGAGACAACTTAAAGAAGAAACCTTGAGAGGAACCACACTCAAAGGGGATCTCATTCTCATCTGGGTGACACCAAGAGTGTGATTATTAATCATTAAAACATTACAAACACTGCTGGGCCTTTTTAGCAATGGGGTTAATGTTATTGTCCCACTTCAGGTCCTGAGAGATGGTGGTACCCAACAACTTGAATGACTCCACTGTTGTTACAGTGCTGTTCATGATGGTGAGTGGGGGGAGTGCTGGGGGATTTCTCCTGAAGTCCACGATCATCTCCACTGTTTTGAGTGTGTTGAGCTGTCAGAAGGTGGTGATTGGAAGGAGGGACCCAAAAGCAGGATACAACAGGAATAAAGAGGCAGGGGTAAAAAAAAAACCCGGGTCAAAAACGGATCCGAAAAAACAGTCCAAAAACCCCAAAACCAGCAAACAGGACAATGCATGGAAAACCAAAAATCTAAATCTAAATTTGATTTGAATCCTGTCCAAAAATACAAAAGCCAGGAAAACAGAGCACAGCAGAGAGATCCAGAATTAGCAATCAAAAACAGTTCTAAATTCGGGCACAACAACTGTGCAATAAAGGGCAGATCAAAAACACAAACCAAAAACAGTCAAGAGTCCAAACCAGAGCAGAGGCAGAACAGAGCAGGGGTCAGGGTCAGGAACAGGCAGGATGGCAAGAGTACTCTCAGGGGCAAGCAAACCGGTGAGATAATCTGGCATTGAGCCTAATGTCTTGTTGTGCTTAAATACCGGGTGGCAAGAAGGCAAGAAACTGCTTCACGCCGTTAACCCGAAAGGTCCTGACATGAGCTCCATTATTACTATATTATTCCATTATTACTATAGTAAAATAGCAATAATGGAGCTCCATTATCTGCAACATATTCCTCCTACAACAACATCTGACAAGTGAAAATCTTTTCTTTCTATATTTGAGTCTTACAGGGTTAAGAGGTGGCAGCTGAATGGGATTTGAACTCAACCTTTTGAATACAAGTCCAAAGACTTAATCACTCTCTAATCGTGCTCTCTCAAATACAGCTGATCTGAAATAAACTCATTTACCTATTCACAAGTATGCTCGCATGCCCCCTACTGTCATGTCCATCATCAGGCTCTCTTTAACATTTTCACCTTCTGTCTTCTCTCTGATTTCAATCCCATGAGTCTCTAATCTCTCTTAAGCAGCTGTCAGCATTATGGCAGAGGTCAGTTTCCTCTCTTTCTGACACAAAACACGCTTTTTTTTTTTTTTTACACTTATGGAGGTGACAAAGCTCGCTCGTCTGTCTCATCCGAGACTCGCTCAGTACTTCAGGTTGTCTCGTGATTGCAATTAATTTCAGGTTAAAGCTGCGGGAAGTGTCCCGCTAAATGCCGGCTTTATGAGTGTGGAGGTGTTTTTTGCTTCTTGTCTCTTTCTCTGTGGCTCTGCTTGACACTTCTTTTCTTACAATTTAGAATAATTAAAGCGAAGTGTGTTAATGAAAATGTCATTAAAATAAAGTGATGCATGATCAAGTTCTATTTTTTATCTGCCATGTTAAACACAGTTTCCTGCTAGATCTAATCCGTTCCTCTGTCTGTTCAAAGAATTTGCCTTGATTTAATTAACTTTAATTAACAAGAATACTTGTCAAACAGTATATATATATATAATTGTGTTTTGTCCTTGCTTTTCTACTCTTCTATTTTACATTTGTTTGGCTGATTTTCTCTCAACACTTTTAAATTTAAAGCTTTTGCAATGCAGAAACAAAGGCTTTCCCAACATGATCATACACCAGAGAATTTAAGAAAATCATATTTAATTAAAAGTATTGACACCTTCCTGAAAACTTACTCCAATACAGTCAGTGGTGAACAGTAACAAAGTAAATGTAATTCGTTACTGTACTTAAGTAGTTTTTTTTTTTTTTTCACGTATCTGTATTTTACTGCAGTATTTCTGAACTCGCCGGAAACCGAAGTTCAGAAGAACGAGGTTTTAATGAAACAGATAGAAAATAGGGAAAACGGCAAACAATAGAGTACATGAAAATCCAGCAAACTCTGGTAATCCTATGGAAAGGTTAAATCCATGGAATACACAATATCCTGGGAATGATAGTAATCCAAGCGAAACGTAGCGTGAGTAGTTCGTGAATGTTCTCCAGCCTAAACTGTAGAACGGACAGTGACATGAAGGAGAGCGGAGCTTAAGTAGGGAGGTGAGCTGATGAGTGCCAGGTGAGGGTATTCAGTATGATGGTGAGCTGCTAGGAGAAGGTGTGGCTGGTGGATCCCTTACAATTTCCATTTGGGGAGATTTTTATTTCAACTTCACAACATTTCAAAGTCAAATATTTTACTTTTTACTCAACTACATTTAGCAAAATGAGTGGTTCCTTTTTATTTATGAGTGGAAAAAAAATAGTCAAACACGAAGCAAGCCACCAATCAGATTCGAGCGCTCTGTTTTAAACCTGTTTTGATTGCCGCTAGGCAGTGGTGGATTTAGGTGACATCTTCGTAATGGGGCATTCAGGCAAAAAACAAAATTGTCTTTGTTTTGTTTTTTTGTTTGTTTGTTTTATTTACCGCTGATTTGCATCGTTGCGTCAATTATTATATGTCATGGTGAATGAAGCTGGTTGGGCACCCGGAGAAGTTCCCACACTCGTGCACTCAGAAAGGAGAGGCAGGGTATCAGTAAGAAGCGCTGAACCCAAATTAAAATTATGAATGACAAAAAAAAGGTCCCCCAGGAGCCCAATTCAGAAAAAAAGAGTAAAGAAATAGGTGTATATGCAGCTCTATCACTCATCTTGTTTTTATTAATGAAATTTGCTAAAAACTGTATATCACTTAGATTATGTTCTGTTGCCTGCTATTCTTTTACACGTAGAGCAACAATATTCCTTTTAGCTGCATAACATTATAATTAATAGTATGTAGTTTATCATAATGTGTGTAGCAACAAAACAATTGCAGACAAACTAGTGTAGTTGGATTGTAGTTAAACAGCACTTAACTGAAAAGTTCCTGAACTGAGTTTAGTAAGGAGAATCTCCAGTGCAGCTTAAAAGACTCATTTAAAAGACATATATTATAATATGTTTTACTCATCCAGTGACGGAAGCTGAAGCAGAGAGGAGCTTTTTAAAGCTGAAACTAATCAATGGGGGAGATGTTGGGTCATGGTGTGGTTCACTCAGGACGTCATTCAAGCTAAAACCACCACTGACGGTTGGTGTATCTACTCAGCAGGAACATACAGTTCGGCATCAGTTCAACAGCAAGCAGAACATCTAGAGAGGAATAAATGATGAAGAAACTCCAGACTCGAACTCACCACAACACACGTGACCTCATTTACACAATTTTTTTGAAGTCGTTGTAAAGAAGGCTTTGGGATCATGATCATTGTAATAGAAATGATATTATTCTATTAATAGATCAGTGTGCTGAGAGTCACATTCGAGTCTTTTCACATAAACTGAGTTGATTAAGCAAAGAGTCTTGTTATAAAAAATAAAAAAAAAGGTAATAGGAACATTAGAGCCATAATAAATCATAGTATTTGGATACTTAAGTACATTTGAAGGCAAATACTTTTGTACTTTTACTAAAGTGAAAGTTTGAAGGGACACTTTAAATTTTACTGGAGTCATATTTTGCTTATTATATCTCTGCTTTAACTCACTACATGGTTTCTGTACTTCGTCCACCACTGATGACAGCTTAAAAGTCACCAATTGCAATATGGCTTAAGTAAAAGTCTTTGAGTATCTGATTTGAACTATTTTTACTAATATTGAACATATGCCTAAAGATGCTATAGTCCTCAACACCAATACACATAGTGAAAAGCCAAAAACAGTTAATTTGTGTTGTATTTCCTAAAATACAAATCAGATTGTACACATTGACACTGCATCAACAAAGATCAACTTAATTTTGTGCTTCTTTGGACATTTTAAAATAAAAACTATGGATTTTCCATTATTTCTGAGTCTGTCTATGCACATGGGTTCATACACTGCCCTGAGGCAAACTGCAAGAGTAACGGCCTCTTACACAGTCAACCCCAGTTCAGTCCTTGACCCTGACAATGGGGACATGACAATGCCCCTACACACACACCTCTAATTTACTTATGCTACTTTTACGTATGTGCATCATCTCTCTGAAAATGAACTGTGAATACGAGATAGTATCAGTCAGGAGCTGCAGGTTTTACCTTAGAACTTATAAAACGATCCACGTTAATTTAGACCAAGGTCATTCTGGTCAAAGCAGGTACTTCTGGGAAGTTAGTTTGCCAGTTTTGGGATCCACCATATTACTTTCATTTCGTATCCATGTCACTATTTTAAATTTACATCTGATGAATACAACCGCGTCAATGAGAGTCAGGTTTCTCTGAGCTATTTCATTTGTTGTGTTTAGCTGTCAGTCAGAAACAAATGCGACATGAATCTCAGAAAAGGGTCACTCTCAAGGAAAAGCGAAAGGGAATAACAGCTAGTGTTATCGGCTGGAGCTTGATCTCCATTTCGGTGTGAATTTTTCGGAGCTCTGCGATGCATAATGCATGTTTTCGAAAAACAAACCTCTCGCTCGTATCTTGCAGATAGATTTATTGCATCAGGCTTTACCTCTCCACTGGAATATATATTCTGTGTTTATCAGAGGCGGCTGTTTTTCGCATGAAATTGTTAAGTTAATTACACAGTCAGTGGCTTCGATGTGGGCGGATATTTTATAATTAAGAGGAACAGCGTTCCTGCACCGTATGCTTATGGAGTTATTAGCTTACTGAACTTTTCATTTCAGGCAAAAAAAAAAAGTTGAGGAATATAAACAAATAAATACAAATTCACCCTGGCATCCACTAGCAAACCTTTGTTTACAGATCTTTTTGAGGATTAATGGTCTGATGTTTTGTGGGCCTGCAGAAAGAAAGGCAAATCAGTTTGCATGCTGTAAAAAAATCTTAGAAACTGTCAGGCGAAGTTGGTAAAGGGGAAAAAGCTCCACCAAATGTGTTGAGAATCTTAACAACAGTAGCTTTTTAACTGTCTGTCTGAAATAAATTCTATTTAATTCAATTTAACAATGGATATTTTCCCATAACAGTTGTACAGAAATAAATACATTACAAATATACATTTGAGATTTATTAATTATCACTTGTAAATTTATCCCTAATGAGAAAACCAGTGGTGACAGGAGCAAAGAAAAACTCCTTGAGATGGCATGAGGAAGAAAACCTAGAGACGAACAAGATTCAAAAGGAACCCATCCTCATCTGGTTGCCACCGAATGTCTGTTTATTGGTTGAGGTCATCACATGTTCACTGATTGAAACAGGACGCAGGGGTTTACTTAAGTTGAAACTTTATGTGCCTGACCAATCTGAAGTCCTCCAGTGGTGTCACAGTTCTCACTTTTTCTGTCACCCAGGTGACCCTTGCACCTTGGCCATGCTCCTACAATGTTTTTGGTGGACATCCATCCACAAGGACATTCATGAGTTTGTCACCACCTGCTCTACGTGTATCCAACACAAGACCCTCAAGGGGCACCCTGAAGGGCTCCTCTTTCCATACCACGATGTCCGTGGTTGCACATCGCCGTAGACTTTGTCACTGGACTTCCCCCTCTGCCAGTCATACTGCCATCCTGACCGTATTTGACAGGTTCTCCACAAGATAGGTCACTTCATTTCTCTACCTAAACTTGCCCTAGCCAAAGAAACAGCCCAGCTTCTTCTCCAACACATTTTTCGCCTGCATGGCTTACCCCGGGATTTTGTTCCCGATCGAGGGCCGAAATTTTCTGCTCATTTTTAAAAGGAGTCCAGCCGTCTCTTGGGCATTTCCTTCAGCCTCTCCTCAGGCTTACATCCTCTAAACAACAGCCAGACGGAAAGGCTTAATCAGGAACTTAAGACTAGCCTCTATATCCTCTGCACTCAAGACTCATCCAACGGGTCTGAAAACTTATCTGGGGTAAATATGCTAATAATATTCTATACCTTTCTTCCTTCCAGGTGTACGGGTAGCTCTGAGCCCTGTTCAGGCGCTGTCAGCGAGGGTGGAAGATAGCCTGTGCGGCCCTGCTCAAGTTCTTCCAGAGTTATGAGCGATGGGCTAACCGCAGATGCTGCCCAGCTCCCAACCTTTGGAGTGGCCAAATGGTCTGGCTTTCTACTCGTGATCTGCCACTCAAAGTCATGTACAAGAAACTCGCCCCTCGTTTCATGGTTCCCCATCTCCAAGGTCATAAACCGCACTGTAGTACGTCTTGAACTCCCCAGAATCCTACGAGTCTATCCTACTTTCCATGTCTCCAGCCACAGACCATGCTTTCTGGTACCATTTGTCGAAGGGGGCCCCGTCTTTTCTGTGTCTTTCCCTCCTACATTCCAGACGCTGGGGTAGAAGCCTCCAATATTTAAACGACTGCGAGGAATACGGCCCTCAAGAACACTCCGGGGTACCTTCCCATCATATCCTAGATCCTGACCTCATTTCTTGCCATCACCCAGAGCAACCTGGTGGGCCATCTGGAGCCGCCCTGGATGAGGGGGTACTGTCACTCAGTCGCACGGACACTTCCGGAGTTGCCACTTCTGCTTCGAAACCTAGTGTTTATAAGTTTTCGTCAGAATATCTTCACTGCCTGTGCTATTCCTTCTGGACTGGTGTTATTTCTTTCAGTAGCATCCTGCTTTTGATTCCTTTCTGCCAGCCATCCCTGACAATAATGAAATAAAGGTTTTGCTTAGCCTGTCTGAGGATATTCACGAACAGGTCATCACTTCATTTGAATGCTGCTCAGGTGTAAAATCAATAGAAAACATAAACTGCAAATTAAGCTTCTGGAGGCATTCAAAATTGGTTACTGTAGGTGGCTTTTTTATTTTTCAGTAAAATGTGATTTATATAATGCCATTCAGTAAAAATCATTGCTTTGAGAGTGAAACATATACAAGCAAAACAAAATTAATACCCATGGCTCCTTACAGTACACTGAGGTCTTGTAATGCAAAACGCTCATTCTGTGAAAAAAATGCACATTATTCACATTATTACTTTTAATTCACAGCCTCAACAAATGGTCCTGAGAATGTTCATAAGAGTGCAAAATGATGTATATCAAAGGTTTGGAATATGGAAAGATTGACTTCCCAGAGTTTGACAGACATCATTATGCGACCGAAAGCTCACGCTCCAGACTGTTTTGAATATATATATATATATATATATATATATATATACTGTCTGAGGGTGAGGAAATGAACAGCAATTTGTTTTGTGTGAACTTTACCTTTAAAGCAACATAAATTATCAGAAATTAGATTGTTTACATTCAGTTGGATTTGGTCCAACCACAAACACAGTCCTCCCCAAAGGCAATTTCTATTATTACTGCTCTATGTTATTTAAAAACAAATAAATTGAGTTGCCTCTCGAAATAATAGTCTGTAGTGTTTATGAATGTTTGTGTGTATATCAAACAAATGCGAAAATAGTGATTTAGTTAGTTATTTTATTTTCTTGTGTTTCAGAAACAACACAAGTCGCAATTGATCTGCAAATATTGCCATTTCAGTCTGTCTTCATTCTCCAGTCCACAACCTTGTTTATCTACATATTCAAGCTCTTCACAAGCATTAAAACCTTGTAGTTTGAGCAAGGTAAGCCAATCAACCAACATATCCAGTAAGTGATATGAAACCTTTGAGTTTCCTTGGGATAAAATGTCTTAGTATGTGCATTCAGCCATTGCCAAGGACAAGTGACCTGCTCCTGTCAAGCGCCAGTTCAAGTTTATTTCAATAGTATTTTTTACAATGGACATTGTATCAAATCAGCTTTAAAGAACTTAAGAATTAAAGTGAATGATGTGTGTTTATGCCTGATGAGCAGCCTGGTGCGTCTGTGGCAAGGAAAATACGTATACTAGTTGATGAAATAAGAAAGCATGAGGTTAACCAGACACGCAGTGAATGCTGTAACATCTTTAAGGAGTACTCAAAATATTTTTGTGATTTTTTTATGGATGGAAGTGGCAACATTCGGAGGCCATTTATAGACAGGAAGATATTCACAGTGGTGAGAAGGCAGAAGTGATACACTTTATGAAAACAACATTCTATTTCAACATAACAATCAGACTCCATCACCTTCCAGTGAAGACTTGAGAATCCAGAGGCCTCAACTGTTAACTGTGATCTTTGGTCACTTCGAGTTACTAACTGACATTAACGTGTTATGTGCCTTTAACCTATCCATTAAAGAAAGTGTACAAGGAACCATGAAGAATTTACAGACCAAACCAAAGAACAAAGATGTGCAGTCTGTCGTCTCTTAGGTGAAGATGGAGAGTTGACTCTCATCCAGCTGCTGATGGTCTACTTTGATGAAAGAATAGGGGGACTGACACTCTGTGCTGATGTATGTTTTTTTTGTTTATTATTATTATTATTTATTTATACTTTCTATGACTGTACATATAATTTCATTCATAATTTATATACCATTGTCTTTGTTCTACAGATTTCTGCCACTGCAGCAGATGTTGAGGGCACCCTGACACTGCGGAATGAAGGTGTGTAATTGATGACACAATTTGAATTTTGGGGTGAACATAACCCTTTAAAGATAGCTTTGTATTGGTACTTTTATCTTGAAGTTTGCATACTAAATTCCTTCAAAGCAACTGCTTATCACTGCTGTCTACACTACTCAAACAAACTAAGGCCTCCCAATGCCTCACACTGATGTTGGCATATATATCACTTGTATCAAACCATAATTTCTCATAATTTCACCATAATTTCTGAACGATAAAATAGTTTGTCAATATTGAATTTTATCATTAGCATTTTTCTATAACAATTGATAGTAATCTGTTATCAGGGGTGACTGATTAAAAGTAATATTGATAAGGCAGAAATGTACAGTTCTAAGATAATACAAATTGTGCGGTTAGTTAACATGTGTATAGTTCATCTAAAACAATGAACATATTAAATCCATATTTACATGTTGTGATCAGAATTCTATAAGGAAAATTAGTTCGTTTTTGTTTGTTGATTCAGAGTTGGCATAATTTGCGTCAGTCCTTCACAGGTCAAGTCAAGCCAAGTCAAGAAGCTTTTATTGTCATTTCAACCATATATATCTGACAGTGAAATGAGACAATGTTCCTCCAGAACCCTGGTGCTACATTAAACAACATAAAGCTACAAAGCAGAAAACACAGCGCGAAAGACTAGTAAGTGTCCTCGCCACATCAAGTGCATCGTGTGCAACCTGGTGCAAACAGTGCAAGACAGACAGTGCAAAGACAACACAAGACAGTGTAGGACACAAAACACAAAATAGCGCCGCAAGAAAACCTACTGTATATTATACAGTACAGTGTGCAGAGAGAACTGAGTACAGGAGTGAACTTTAAAAATTTAAAAGAAAGGGTTTGTGCAAAACAGCAATAGCAGCAGTCAAAGGGATGTGCAAAAACAGCATGTAAACAGCATGTAAAACAGTT
Organism: Silurus glanis; assembly: GCA_014706435.1. NCBI lineage: Eukaryota > Metazoa > Chordata > Actinopteri > Siluriformes > Siluridae > Silurus > Silurus glanis. Next base: position 594,550 of record JAAIIK010000121.1, read on the forward strand.
TGTAATAATGAAGTAATACTGTATATTATGGGTGGTGCTGAAGGTGGTACATGGATGTGTAAAATGAGTACGAGTGAGTGTTGAGTCCGGTTTGTACAGATCAGTAACACAGTTGAGTGTGTGTGTGTGCGCGAGTTTCAGTTCAGGTGTTATTCTGAAATTAGATCACTGTCGTAATTATAAAACACAGAGGTCATTATCATGAGTAAACATCTTGACTTTCCTCATAGAGCATATTTCTATATTCATTATTCTTAACCCTGAGAGAGAAACAAAGACCAGCCAGGTGAAGATGGTATCCAAGAAGACAGGGAAATTGTCTATAAAAGGGAAACGACTGTAAATCCTCATGTGTCCACCCTCATTAAAACTTTTGAACTTTGAGTATGACTTTGTTGAATTGTGTTCTACAGCTGCAGTTCATCTGGAAAATATTCACAGCGCTTCCCGTTGTCCACATTTGTTATGTTACAGCCTCATTCCAAAATGAATTAAATTCATTATTTCCCTCAAAATTCTATAAACAATACCACATAATGACAACGTGAAAGAAGTTTGTTTTGAAATCTTTGCAAATTTATATATAAAAAAAATAAATATATTATATTCACATGTACAGAAGTATTCACAGCCTTTGCTCCAAACTTTGTTGACTCTTTTGTTATCTTGGCCTTTGTGTTCAGGGTCGTTGTCCTGTTGGAAGATGAACAGTCACCCCAGTCTGTGGTCCAAAGCACTGGATTTCATTAAGGACGTCTCTGTACATTGCTGTATTAATCTTTTCCTCGATTCTGACCAGTTACCCAGTTCCTGCTGCTAAAAAACATCCCCATAGCATGATGCTGCCACCACCATGCTTCACTGTAGAGATGGTATTGGCCAGGTGATGAGCGGTGCCTGGTTTCCTCCAGACATGACCCCTGGCATTCAAGCCAAAGAGTAAAATTTTTGTTTCTCATGGCCTGAGTGTCCTTCAGCCACATTTTGGTAAACACCAGGTGGGCTGTCATGTGCCTTTTACTGAGGACTGGCTTCCGTCTAGCCACTCTCCAATACATGCCTGATTAGTGGAGTGCTGCAAAGATGCTTGTTCTTCTGAAAGGTTCTCCTCTCTCCACAGAGAAAAGCTCCACTGTGTCGCGAGTCCACTGTGCTCATTGGGACCTTCAATGATAGAGAAATGTTTCTGTACCCTTTCCCTGAACCCTCGATACAATCCTGTCTACAGACAATTCCTTGGACTTCATGGCATGGCTCTGACATGCACTGTTAACTGTGGGACCTCATATAGACAGGTGTGTGACTTTTCAAATCATGTCCAATCAACTGAATTTACCACAGGTGGACTCCATTCAAGTTGATGAAACATCTCAAGGAGGATCAGTGGAAACAGGATGCACCTGAGCTAAATTCTGAGTGTCAAAGGCTGTAAATATTAATGTTTGTGATTTATTTTGTTGTTCTTTTTTTTTTAATACATTTGCAAAAGATTTCAAACAAACTCATCATGGGGTATTGTTTGTAGAATTTTGAAGGAAATTCTGAATTTAATCCATTTTAGAATAAGGCTGTAACATAACAAAAGATGGAAAAAAGTGAGGCGCTGTGAACACTTTCCGAAAACACTGTATAGTAGACAAACCAACAGCATTCTGTTCTGCAACCAGATGTTCATGTGAAGTCAGAGCAGTGTTCTGCAAAACAGTGTTCATGTGATGACACAACATTTTGTTCTGTAACTACATCATGTGAAGTCAGAGCATTGTGTTCTGCTCACTGGAGAAGTGGAAATTATGTTAATGAGTGTATTTTATATACTATTGTTTTCCATTCACTGGACGTTGGCTAACAGGATACTAGGTAAAGGAGCACAGTGTTCGCATGCCCTCACATCGTTTCTGACACCTTTGTTGTTCCTCAGGATCTCACTCAGCCAACATGGGTCCAGGTTTAAAAAAAGGTGAAAAGTGGGTGGATTGTATAGCAATAGATATAAGAGTAGGTCTGTCATATGTAATGTATGTAAATATGTATGTAAAATGCACAGGCTGCTACTGATATATTTTTTTATGTTTGCTTTTATGGCACTTGCAGTGTTGAAGATGAATTGATATACTGTCATATAAAGAGGTGGAGACAAGTACTGTTACAGACT
>JAAIIK010000121.1:615178-637354 GCA_014706435.1 Silurus glanis
TGGATGTTCCACATAACACCTCATGACAAAGAAAACTCTGAGGATTTGAAACTGAGGATTTAAGACCTAGTTATAAGTATTTTTTGTAATAAGTAAAAATAAATTAGATTTTTGAAAAATAAAGGCAGTTTTCATATTTTGTACAGTACACATTCTTGTTGGAAATTTTTTTAAATACCTGTAGTTTCATTGAATAAACTAATCAATAAAACTTGATTATTTGTTTTGGTTGAAGGCAACAATATACATTTTAGAATAATTGAACATAACTAAGTATATTAAAACTAAATTAAGAATGTTAAGTTGATTTAACTAAACAACATTACATTTTATGTAAGTAACTTAAGTTTACTGAAATAAATATTGTTACTTAAATGCAGCCTAACTGATTTACGTGGAACCTGTTGACATATAAAAGTTAAGTAAAGCCAATATATAATTTTTTTGAGTGTGGACATGATGACCGAAAACATGTTTACGATAGCAGTACAGGTCCATGCAGACTAATGAAATGCTTTTCAAATGAGAAAACATTTATTGCAGAGGTTATGGATCGTGACATCTCGTAGTGAATCAGGTTGATCTCTGTGTCACCACCAGACATGATTGGAAATAATGAGTCGGATGGATGTCATTAGTGTCGGTTCCAATAAGGTCTATTTTTTGTATTCTTTGAACATTAAAATAATTTAATTCATTTGGATTTGAATAAGACATGAGTACATACATAACTTTATTTATTTATTTGCTTATATTTGCTAGTAGAAATAATTTATAATGAAAATCCTATTTGAGGATTTTAACAATTTAAATAGAATCATAGTTCTGATGTAATGCGAGTGTCAGTGGATGTAAGTGCTTAAAGAGGAATAGTTCATTTATATAAATATCCAAAAGTAGACAAAGCTAGAACATAATCCAAATACATAACTGAAAAGCGAGATCAAAAACCAGAAGAACATGGAAGATAAAACAAATGGCTTGGTACAGAAAAAAGTGAAGCAGTACTTCACATCTAAAAACAGATAGAAAGGGGTGTATTTACTGTATATGTACATCAGAATCGGAAGAGCATTTTTGCCAAATATGTTTGCAATTACAAGGAATCTGTTTTAGTGAAAGAAACTTCCAGTTGCACATATTTAATAAAAGATATATAAAATTTAATTTTTGCAGATTTTTATTTAAAAAATAATTACATAAATGTAATTATATGAATTACATGAATAATACAGTGAAGTGGAGACACCTGTGAATAAACAGATGCATAAAAACAGGGCCTAATAATAAGACAGGGATGGAGACATTACAGGAACAAAACCAAACATATACACATGGCTATAAAAACAGAGAATGGACTGTGGAAGTATGCTGGGGCTGCAAGCAAGATGCGAGTGGGGATCATTTCTGACCATTTTTTTTCCCATATTTTCAGCTGAATTTTTGGTGGTTATTGTTATTTTGTTCACTTGTACAGTGGTGGATAAGGCAAGCCATCTGCTGCACACCTGGTCCTATAAAACAGCCTCATTTTCCAGAGTTACACGACCAAGAAAAGCAATTATCCATACTAACGAGTCTCATGAGGTGGCGGCTCAAATCGATAAGAATTCACTTCCATGTTTAATGTAGTGCAGGTTCTCTGTTCTTGCATGCCTGGACCTAGCCTTGTGTTTGAGCACATTTTAAACAGCAACATACATCACAGATTTACAATGCTGATTTTGTTTTGTTAGTTTTGTGGTGTATATTTAAAATCTATAACTATTAATGATCATTGACCCCTAACACATGCAGGTTTTCCTACAACCAGTATATTTGCATTATTTTTCAATTATACATTGAACTTTAATATCATAGTGCTGCTAAATTCTTGATTCTGATTGGTCAAAAATGTTTATTTTCTACATAGTGGCTTCAATTACAATTTACATCTCAGGTCTTTTAATGCACTCATTGAAGGTGTTTCTGTAGAAACAGCTTTTTCTCACAGATTTGAATAGTGAGCGCTCAATAGAAATATGAAAAAGGATTTAAAAATTGCAGTATTTTAACAAATCGCAGACATGGTGAAGGATTCCATGAGGAGATTTTAGTTGAACATGTATGTAAGTAATATTCGGTGCTAGAGCTTTGTAGCAGTCTGTCAAAAGAAAAGACATAAGCTTTTATATTACCTTTAAAAAAAAAAAAAAACACATGAACTGGCTGGTGAGGGAAGTTTATAGCTGTGCTAAGAAGAAATAACCTGTTCAACAGATGTTCCAAAACATAAAAACTCTAACTAACTAACTGACTGACTGACTAATGAATTAGTCGAAAACACTTTTATGTCTTTTATGTTGTTTTTTTGGTTTTTTTCATGTTTCTTTTGTTTCTATGCAACAAACTATTTAATGTAACGGTATGAAGATTTGCTTTGACCAAACGAACATATAAATACGGTGGCCGAGAAGTGCAAAACACATTAACAAATCCAAAAACAAATTAACAAATTCGAAAACACAACGACAAAATTCAGACAAACCGGAAAAGGTAGGTATAGTTTGTGAATGGAAACTTACAGATCATTGGACGAGACACCTGTCACTCACCTGTATATCTTGACTGACAGGTGTCTTGTCCAATGATCTGTAAGTTTCCAATCACAAACTATACCTACTTTATATTCATTGATTAACAGCTTTACACACTCTCTGCATCTGGACAGTTAATTTCTCTAAACTTTTTTACTTTGCTGTGCCTCTTGTAAAACTTGTCAAAGGTTCTTCATTAGTTGGATATTTCTTACTTGTGATCCAGTTCATCCCAGAGCAGTTTAATAGGATTTCGATGTGGTGACTGGGCAGGTTGTTTAATTCAATACAATTCAATTCATTTTTATTTGAATAGCACTTTTAACAATGAACATTGTCTCAAAGCAGTTTTACACAGATAATGTGGTGATAAAAAGGAATATGTTCTAATAAGTGTAAGTTTGTAACTGAAGAAGAAGAAGCCGGTGGCGACTGTGGCAAGGAAAAACTCCCCGAGATGCATAAGGAAGAAACCTTGAGAGGAACCAGGCTCAAGAGGGAACCCATCCTCATCTGGGTTGCACTGAATGTCCATTTAACACAGATAGGTGATGTTGAGGTGCAGTGATGGTGATCAGATGCAAACTGTAGTCCTGAGTCAGTGTAGCAGACTGTTGACATTAACTACAGTACAGTCCAAGTCCATCCTCAAAGCTCCCGTTCTTAGTGGAATTTCATGGATCCCCAGACCGTTGATGTGAAAACATCCCCAGCTGCACAGAGTGGCCTTCAATAGAATAGAACACCATCCAGAGGCAGGCTGGAAAAAAGCGGGCAGATTCGAGGAGTGAAGAGGGGCAGGAACAGTGGTCACTAGTACCTCAGGAGCATGTTTAACTCGACTGAAAGAGTTAGAGAGAGAGAGGAATATAGATAATTAAGTATCCTTATTGTCCCTGGTGGTCTAGTGGTTAGGATCCAGGGAACCAACCCCAGCCACTCTTAGTGCCGGTCCCAAGCCCGGATAAATGGGGAGGGTTATGTTAGGAAGGGCATCCAGCGTAAAAACATGTGCCAAATCAAACATGCGGATGATCCGCTGTGGCGACCCCTGATGGGAGAAGCCGAAAGAAAGTTTTATTGTTGCTAAAAAAAAAACAATCTTAGATAACACGTTCCAAGATGGATATCACTCCAGACGACTGCTTGCTCTCTAAATAACACTTAAAGAGCTCGGACGTACGCTTCGGCTCTTTGTATTGTTGTATGGTGAAGTCGGTTCCAATTAGTCCATAGTGTCTCTTGAATCTCATTTGGACTCTCATGGTTTTGAAGTGTGGAATGGTGGCCAGGTTGGTTCAGGAATCCTTTCATTTTCTGGAATAAGTCTTCAACCTTCCCTGCTACAACACAACCCAAAAATATTAGGCTTCCACTTCCATGTTTGACTGTGGGGGTGAGAGAATCTGACAATCTTCTTTCCTGTTCTCCATTTTATAGTTCTTTTGTTAGAGCCTGTACTTATATGTTCATTATCATTTTGAAAACAACAACAACAACAACAACAACAATAATAATAATATAATAATACATTAAGATGAAATGCATTATAATGAAGGATCTGACAAAAAATCTGTCTGTTTATGAGTTTAATCCACCATACAAGTCTCTGTGTAAGTTGTTACTATAGTAATGGCAATCATATTAACCTCTTAGTTGTTTTTCAATGGTTGTGTAGGCTGTATTTAAGCCGTTATGTTTTTCTAATTGATTTTATTAGAAATATGAGTTTTTTATCTGTTGAGGGTTGAAAATCTATGCAGGATGCCTTGGTAAACAATTGTAATGAATTCTATTCAAATATCAATTACACTTATCATAATCATCGCTGCTTGCCATCGCGTGTTTTAATTGTGTTCAAAACTTAATTGCAATCTGTGAAAAGCAATACGATTAAATCATATCTCAGCTTTTTGTTTCTTGGTAAATGACCTATTACAGGTGAGTTCGTTTATTGCTCCGTCTGTCTCCGTTCCTCGCTATTAGAGCGAACGAAAGCTGTCAGTGTTGGTTTACACGTTCGTGTATTGTCTCTCCTTCACCCTTTCTCAGCATTTAAAATGTCATTTGTTTCAGTATTGCACAAGGTTAGAGAGCGTGGAGAGACAAAAGCATCACATTACGCCCTGATCATTGAGCTTGGAACAATAGCCTGAACTCATTTCAACAAGATCGTCAATAGCACGAGTCGGAGGTGGCAGCGTGCCTGGTTCAGAGATTGAGCTTCATCGGATAAGCAATATCTGATATTTTATTACTGAGGAATATAATCATCCAAGCTACACTGTTTATTATAATCTAATATTGAATTGTCTGACTATGATGCCTCGATACGATCGGGTCAGTAATAAGCCTTTTTGGTGATTTCTGAAAACTGTGTTGGAAAAAAATTATTTTAATACAATATATGTAAATATATTCTATTCTATTCTATTATAGAATATAATGTGTATATATATATATATATATATATATATAGTTTGGGCTCTGACATGTACTTAAGTAAAAAGTAGTCATTACTACCACCTGTTTTAGTGTCACGCTAGTAACTGTACCACATCATATTAATATATTAATACAAAACGAATTTCAAATGTTGTTACCTAATGAATGTGTCCAGGCTGAATATATATATATATATATATAATATTATACATATACTACTTTAAGCTGCTCCCATTAGGGGTCGCCACAGCGGATCATCGGTCTCCATAATAGTCTGTCCTCTACATCTGCCTCTTTCAAAACAACTACCTGCATGTCTTCCCTCACCACATCCATGAATAAATAAATAAATAATATAGTTAAAAAAAATTTTTTGCTTTTTTTTCAGCATAACATTTTTGTTTCTGGAATTTTTCATGCCAATATGAACCAAAGCGTATTGTGCATTCATATCACTCATCTGAAATCCATTACATTTCCAATTATAAAAATAAAAATGACAATAAGAATTTTTCATGCCACAGCTTCTCTAAAGATAAAAAGTGCAATAGATTTTGCAAACACATAACCCCATAATCAGAATTACACAGGTAGGTTGTTTGCAATATATATGGAGATTAGGGGTTGGGTGGCATTTATATATATATATATATATATATATACACAGTCTATAAGTAGCTAAAACTAAAGCACTAAAGTCTGCCTAAGATTGATTGATATTTATTTCTTTATCTGTCCATAATCTCATGATCATTTCCTACTGTTTATCAGTAGATTGAAATCTGTTCTTCCTAAACCACTGTGAGATCTTCACACCGTGACCTTGCTTCTGCTTCTCTGTTTCAGGTGATTATCCATTTGGAGCTGATGCTAATTGGTAAATCAGAGCAGGATCCCTGGCCTGCTGCAGGGGTGATAATTTGAACAGGGAGTTTCCAAGATACCACATTGTTTCAAGGTTGAAGGAAAGAATGGGACAGCGAGAAAAATTATGTGATTGTGTGAGAAAGTGGACCTGTGCTAAAAAACTAAATGAAATAAACTAATGTACACTAATGGAGCCACAGGTGGGCTCTGGGTTGGGTGAAGGGATGTTGCCTGTCCACTTAAGTCCCTGTGTCCCCTTAATTCTTGAAATAATAATACACTAAATCATTTCTGAAGCAAATTTGTAAATGAATTTGAATCCTGAATAATGAACACATAATGTAGTCCTAGGACTAATGTAGTCCTCAGTCAAATACATACACGGCCATTAGAGCCAGCAAAGCTTTCTCAGAATTATTGAATTCCATTAATACATTTTTGTCCATGAATATGTATTAAATTATTCCCAATAGTATATTCTCTTCGTTTCATAGCTTTTCTCTCAATTATGCTGCTTCCTGTAGTGTATGTTTATGTTTTTCCGTCAAATCAGATTTCAGCCGTCAGTTTTTTGCCAGGGTCAAAAGAATCAAAGATGTGGGTGTCTGCATTGTAAAGTACATGTTGCCTGTTTAACCATTCAAATTGCGAGCCGGCAACACTGGGGCCATCCAGAAGGTGTACAATAATGTTGACCACAAAAGTTATTTTTGGAAGGTGTGTGTCCCATTATGTCTGGTGTAAAAGTAACATTGCATATTGCATCAGAAAAAGAACATCATACCAACAGTAAAATATGGTGGTGGTAGTGTGATGGTCTGGGGCTGTTTTGGATTTATGAATTTTGCTGATAAATGGATCTATGAATTTTGCTGTTTACCAAAATCCTGAAGGAGAATGTCCGGCCATCTGTTCGTGACCTTAAGCTAAAGCGAACTTGGGTTCTGCAGCAGGACAATAATCCAAAACACACCAGCAAGTCCACCTCTAAATGGCTGAAGAAAAACAAAATGAAGACTTTGGAGTGGCCTAGTCAAAGTCCTGACCTGAATCCTATTGAGATGCTGTGGTATGACCTTAAAAAGGCAGTTTAAGCTCGAAATCCCTCCAATGTGGCTGAATTACAACAATTCTGCATAGATGAGAGACCAAAATTCCTCCACAGCGCTGTAACAGACTCAAATCACAAATGCTTGATTCCAGTTGTTGCTAAGGGTGGCCCAACCAGTTATTAGTTTTAGGGGCAAACACTTGTTCACACAGGGCCATGTAGTTCTGGATTTTCTTTTTCCCTCAATAATAAAAACCGCATGTTGTGATCACTTGTGTTATCTTTTACTAATATTTAAATTAGTTTGATGATCTGAAACATTAACGTGTGACAAACATGCAAAAAAATAAGAAATCAGGAAGGGGGCAAACACTTTTTTACACCACTGTATATTTACAAGGTCATTTTTTAACCAGACTTTTCAAGCTGGACATCGTGAGGAAACGTTGGCCAAAACAATTGTTAAGCTTTTTCATGAACCCATTATACTTTTGCATATTTCTTTCCTGTAGAATTTGCACACAACTTGCCTTTATTTTAAAATCACATTAAAAACCGTAATGCACATAAGAAATGCACAGAAATGCAGAAAAAAAACTGGGGTCATGTTATGAGATTCATATCGATGCCTCTGCTAGAGATGATGAATGCAGGCAGTGCAGCTGTGGCTAAAGTGAAAGGAGACATGTTGAATTGGGCTTATTGTTTTTCTTGCTTTAGTAATGACATTCTCACTGATACCTGTCTATGATGCAGCGTTCTGTTGTACTGCGTTTCTCTATAATATTGATGGTTTCTAAAGTCATAGTGTCATATGATGATATTAAGAGATGGACTGATTCGGGTAGGACACCAATTCAATTCTAGGTCTAGGTGTGAAATTTCATTGTCAGTATTGCAATATAGAAATGAGTGAAAGCTTTAATGCAGTAGAAAGTCCAAAACTGACTTTGTCTGGAAACGTTAGTTTTACAATTGAATAAGCTTTAATGATGGATTGAAGGAAATGCATTGACGTGCACAAGCGCCTTTTCTGTGCTCTGGAACATGCTCAGGGGTATTCATTATTCAGGGTTTTGGACGTTCTAAATGTAGTTTTGCTCTTCTAATGATGAATGCTCTCATGATGACATGATGGTTTTATGGTGTATACCACGTATGTTCTTTGATATTATTACTACATTACCCCTTCACTAAAGCACAGGCTCAAGGCCCAGTCAATCTGTATAAAACTAGGGATGCATTTGGATATGGTATAATACAATTTTCCCATCACAACCCAAATCTTTTCTGCATGACAATGTCCCTGTGCACAAAGCCATTTGTTTTTAAGATATGCATTGTATGGGTCAGAGTATATCTCCTGCTATAGAGCTCCAACCCTGTTGAACACCTTCGGTATGAATGTGAATGCTGAATGCACCTCAGGCCTCCTCTGCTCACCTACATCAGTACCTGACTTTACTAACACCATTGTGTTCGAAGCAGCACAAACCTCCACAAAATCTAGTCGAACTCCTTCTCCGAAGAGTGGAGGTTATTATAACTATGCCCTTATTACACAGCAAACTTTGTTGAATTTATCAACCATAGCAGAAGAAGAGATACTACAAGTCATCTAATCTTGCAATCCTACCACCTGCCCACTGGATCCAATCCATTTAACTATGCTCCAGACCATCTCACAATACCTCCTGCCATTGATCACCACAATCATCAATGGGTCCAATGTGCCAACTCAAGAGAGCACAGGTTATTCTAATCTTGAAGAAACCTCCCCTGGATTAACAACTACAGACCGGTATCGCTTCTCTCCTTTCTTTCTAAAACTCTAGAATTCACTGTTTTTAACCAATTGACTGTCTATCTCTCACAGAACAACTTCCAAGACCCAGCCAGTCTGGCTTCAAAGCGGCACATTCCACTGAGACAGCCCTTTTAAAAGTCATTAAGAAACTACATGCTGATCAATCAGACAGGCTGTCATCTGTCCTCATCCTCCTCGACCATTTAGCAGCATTTTAACTTTCAGGAGCCTTGAAATCCATAGATCAGCATGGAAATGTTTGCCTCCTACCTGGAAGGTTGCACAAAACAGGTAGCATGGAGAGGGTGTACAGTATATCTGCCCCATGCAGAGTCTCCACTGGTGTCCCATAAGGTTCAGTACTTGGTCCTCTCTTTTTCTCCATCTATACTCACTCTGTTGGTGGTCATATTCTCACGTTTTTTTTATTTATTTATTTTTTATTTTTTTAACACTGCAATGCCGATGACACTCCACTTATCTTCACCTTGAAATATGAAATGGGATTAAAAATCATGTAAAATTTTATGGTCATATTTCCAAAAACTTTTGTCAATATAGTTTGTACACAGGGTTGTGCAAAGATATTTTAAAATGTATTTTAAAATAAAATACCAAATACCTTAAATTTAAGTATAAAAAAAAACTACAAAATACAGCAGCCACACCATGTATTAAAATAAACTACTCTACTTTTTTATTTTAAAAATACTAAAAAATACTTTTACAAAGGAGCATGAAATTTCTTCACAAACCTTCCATTATTGGACTGTTTGATCTGTTCCTTCACCATGACACTGACTTAATAGCAACAGCTTTACTTTGGTCGAGTCACTCAATAAATCTGACACATTTAACAGATCAAATATTCACATACATAATCCCTGCGATCTCCCAGATAAAGGTCAGTTTTAAAGTAACCAACAGTTTAATGTTGAACAGTTTGTGAATGACTCATAATTGTATACTTATTTAGTTATTTGGTGTTTGGTAACAAAGGGCTGATTTTTATCAGCAACACCGACACAATGTCATACAAGTCATTCATAAGGGAGTCGCCTGATAGCACCTGCATTCAAAGCAACTAGTTTCTAACTAATGAATCATTTGATTGTAAAACATAAATATAATAATATATTATGTGTCAGGCAGTCGTTCATGCAGTGGTAGTCAAAATCATGATCCTACTAAACAGTTCTTTCAATTAGGGTACAACATTCGGTAATCAAATATTTATTTTCAATCATTGGACGACTATTTGAAAGCTGGCAGCATGCACGTTTTTTACCTTCAACACCTTCTTCCATTAATTAATTTTCTGTTAAACCACATTTTTATGATTTCATCATGTAGATGTCACGCGTGGATCAAGATTTGGAAACCAGAGTACGGGCAAACGCTTTATTAGCCTTAGTACACGAGGCAGAAGCTTAAGTATAAGCACAAACCAGAAAACGGGTATAATCCGTAACGTGGGAAGTCCTGGGATGATCGCCAGTGTAAACCGTAGATCGGACAGTGAGCGAATGGAAATGGGGGCCTTATGAAGGGGAGAGTAGATTGGACACAGGTGAAGGTGACTAGTAGGAAGGCAAGGCTGTGCGAGTGTGCTGAGTGTAGGAGGGAGGCGTGGCTGGTGGTTCCCTGACAGTAGAACTTTTTACATAGTATTTTACAGTATTTCAAAACTACAAAAAATAAAAAGCACTTAAGTTTTTTGAAAAAAAAAAATATATAAAGCCATTTTCATCAAACTTTTCAAATAGGAATTACAAAATCCTATTTTAGATTTGAAATGTGTTTTTAAAATACATAAAACATGTAACAAATTATTGCCCATCCCTATGTGTAGGGTCTTAACTATAGACAAAACAAGTTTTTCACATTACCTTAAATCCATAACCAAATTTTATTGAATTTTAAAACGAATAACAATTTTTTTAAAAGCCAGGGCATTTACTCATTTATGTATTACGTTACTGATAAAATGGCAATGTGTGTGTAATTGGCTGACTACATTTAAAGATTACGATGGAGAGGCGAAATGGTGAAAAGCAGATTAATCCCTTTTATCGCTGCCGTTATAGCAGCTATAAACAGCTACAATAACATTGTGTTTCCTGTCAAAATCTTTTGTTTACACTGACACATGCATTCATTCGTGTCTCGTCTCCAGTGCCATGGTGGCATGTAATTCAGTAAACGGCGGATGCGAGTGCAGCTTTTTAAAGCAAATAAAACAACCATGACTGTCAAACTGTAAAACACGGAATGCACGACAAAGCTAGCATGTGAAGAGCTGAGAGAAGATGCGAATGCAAATAATGTATTTTTTGCACTTTTTCAGATCATTTTACAAGCAAAAAAACAAGTAACAGAAATCATAACCTGATGGTCAGGTAAGAGGTGGAATCAAAAAGTACTTTATTTATCTACGTTTACACACTATCACCTTTAAAATAGTCCCTTGCACAGCAATACAGTGCTCCCAGCGTTCCTGGCACTTCTGGAACGTGTCCTGGAAGTCTTCTTTTTGAAGCGTGTCAAGCATCTTCTGTGATTCCCTCTGGATCTCTGCAATAGTGTAAAAAATGGGGACCTTCATCTTTGGGAAGAGGGCGAAGTCCGCAGGAGCCAAATCTGGCAAAAAGGATGGGTGCGGAAGTGAGATCATGTGGATTCTTCTCTGACAAACAAGTTACCGAATAGTTTTAACATTTTTGGAGGTTGAGCTCGTTGACGGCCTTCCTGATCTCTTGTCCAAAGATTTTTTTTCCGCTCTTGTTGTACACGTGCATCTTAAAACAACTTTGACAACTCATTGCATTGCATTGAATCACCGTATGTCAAACATAACTCGCGTCGAATGTCACTGTGGCAGATTTGCTCAGTTTTTCATGCCTGCTCTTTGTTGTAGGCTTTTATTATCATTCCAACCATATACAGTACAGTTCAGTTTGCAGAAAAACAAAACAGACAACATAAATGAGCAAAAAATGTATAATAAAAATAAAGAACCACAGAGAACTAAACAGGATACAACATAAAGTGTATACATTGGTCCCTCGGAACTTATAGGTGTTACGTTCTAAGACTAAGGCAAGTTCCGAAAATCCACAAATGTTGGAAGCACCCTCGCAAACCCTACGGTACCTTAGTGAATTCATCTAGACATTAAGTCACTTTAACACAATAATGTGTTTTAAAATATTTTATGAAATTTGTTACTGAAAACAGTTTAAAATATTATTCCCAACGTTCCTGAACATTCCGTCCTGCTGCAGATTCCTGCGAATTTTAAGATAATCTGCAACTTGCTGATAGTTAGATTCCAAATGAGAACCCGCAAATTTTCTGAGCCGTGAGTTCCGAACCGCGAATTATCAGGGGTAGACTGTATGTGCATCGTTTAATGGAAAAAGGACATAAGACAGAGGGACAGTAGACAAAGGAACTGTGCAGCACCACAGATGATTTGTTTTACAATATTATAATAATGTGTACAATTATAGATTACAAAACAATAATATTAATAATTTGTTTTATAAGCAAATTATGGGTAAATTGTTATCAATTTTGTTTTTTCAAAGCTGTTTCAAAATGGGTCATAAACCAACATACAGTTGTACAAATTCTTGTCTAAAAGCATCCCGCTAGAAACGTTCATATTCATCCTCTTATTATAATCCTCTTATTCAAAACCCTGATAAACCATTCTTGCTTGGTTCGCCACATCTTATCTTTTAACGGAGCTCTGGGAAAGCTTCAGACAGCGGGAGGTTTATCTCAGCTGGGCTATCAGGTAGCCACATGATGGTTGATGAAAATAAAGCCAGCCGTTGGCAAAACACACTCTTGGTGAACAATGTTTTATTACATCCTGTGAGGTGACAAAACAAAAGCAACAGTTCGGGGTTGTGTGATTTTTGTTATGTTCAAATGGGAAAGAAGGTGATTTCAGCCCAGTATGGCTTGAGGAAACAGAGCCACAGTCTTGCTGATGTGAACTCGACTGCAGCCCGAGGCCGAAAATCGGCTCCATCAGCAGGCAGCAGGAAATCAAAGTAGCTTTCCCTCCACCCCTCCAAGTAAACGAGTCTCTGAAAAAAAAGCTCCATCAGCGAGATGAGTCATGGAACAGCACGATAGTCTGGAGTACAGTGAAGTTGAGAAGAAGAGAATGAAGAAGGGGTTTAAGGTCGTATTGGACCTGTCAGGTCTAATTGGGCGTCACACTTTTTCAGACACTGGCGGCAGCCTTTAAATGGCAAAGACTTATCAATTCGGCTTAACTTTTAGTCTGTAACTCTTATAAAAGACCAATCAGAAACTAAAAGTGTCACTTAAATGGAGCTCTGTGTCTAGTTATCCATATATACAGTTTATACTGTATATTTATACACTATATGGATGAAGATCTATATATATATAGTGTATAAATATATATATGGATGAAGATCTAGGTTCCCTGGTGGTCTAGTGGTTAGGATGCGGCGCTCTCACCGCTGCGGCCTGGGTTCGATCCCTGGTCAGGGAACCAACCCCAGCCACTTTCAGTGCCGGTCCCAAGCCCGGATAAATTGGGAAGGGTTGTGTTAGGAAGGGCATCCAGCGTAAAAACGTGCCAAATCAAACATGCGGAGGATCCGCTGTGGCAACCCCTAATGGGAGAAGCCGAAAGAAAGGTATATGGATGAAGATCTGTGGACACCTGGCCATATGATTGCTATCACCATTCTCACCATAACACCCTATTCAACATTTAACCCCCATTTACTTTTATAAGCTTCAGTCTCCTGGCAAGATGTTTCACTAAATGTATGTGGAGATTTGTGGAGATTCATTCAGCCACAAGGTTGTTAGGAAAGTCAGGTACTGATAAGTGAGATGAGGTAGGTGAGGTGAGATGACTGGATCACAGTTAGTGATCCAATTCATCCAAGATGTGTTCAGTAGGGTTCAGAGCTCTATAGCAGGAGATCTTCCTCTCCGTATGTCTTCATAGAGCAGGAAACATACTGAACAGGTTTGGGTCTCCTAGTTATATTGCATTTATATCATTTGGCAGACACCCTTTACCAGAGTGACTTACAATGGAGCAATTTAAGGTTAAGGGCCTTGCTCAAGGGCCCAGAGGTGGCAGCTTGGTGGTGCTGGGATTTGAACTCACAACCTTCTGATCTGAAGTCCAAAATCTTAAATACAAACGAAGCTACCCTTTTCCTGTACAATTTTGTGCCTCTATTTTTTTGAGGTCACTGTTAAAACTAATTATCTTGGATTAAACAGGCAGGTGCCCTAGTACTTTTGTTCATGTAGTGTACAGGTGCATCTCAATATATTAGAATATCGTGGAAAATGTCATTTATTTCAGTAATTCAACTCAAATTGTAAAACGCATGTATTATATAAATTTAATGCACACAGACTGAAGTACTTTAAATCTTTGTTTTTTTTTTTTTATTGATTTTGGCTCACATTTAACAAAAACCCACCAATTCACTAACTTAACAAATTAGAATATGGTGACATGCCAATCAAAATGGTCTCTCAGTTTGGTTCACTAGCCTACACAATCATAGGGAAGACTGCTGATCTGACCGTTGTCCAGAAGACAATCAATGACACCGTTCACAAGGAGGGTAAACCACAAACATTCATTGCCAAAGAAGCTGCTGTTCACGGAGTGCTGCCTCCAAGCATGTTAACAGAAAGTTGAGTAAAAAGGAAAAGATGCACCACCAATCGAGAGAACCGCAGACTTGAGAGGCTTGTCAAGCAATATCGATTTAAGAATTTGGGTGAACTTCACAAGGAATGGACTGAGGCTGGGGTCAAGGCATTAAGAGCCACCACACATAGATGTGTCAAGGAATTTGGCTACAGTTGTCGTATTCCTCTTGTTAAGTCACTCCTGAACCACATACAACATCATAGGCGTCTTACCTGGGCTAAAGAGAAGAAGAACTAGACTTGCCCAGTGGTCCAAAGTCCTCATTTCAGATGGGAGCAAGTTTTGTATTTTATTTGGAAACCACGGTTCTAGAGTTTAGAGAAAGGGTGGAGAAGCTCATAGTCCAAGTTACTTGAAGACTAGTGTTAAGTTATCAGTCTGTGATGATTTCGGGTGCAATGTCATCTGCTGGTGTTGGTCCACTGTGTTTTTTAAAAACCAAAATCACTGCACTCGTTTACCAAGAGATTTAAGAGCACTTCATGCTTCCTTTTGCTGACCAGCTTTTTGCCAAAAGTACCAAAAGTTGGTTAAATGGCCATGGTGTTGGTGTGCTTGACTGCCCAGCAAACTCACCAGACCTGAACCCCATAGAGAATCTATGAGGTATTGTCAAGTGGAAATGGGAAACAAAAGACCAAAAAATTTAGATGAGCTGAATAGAATAGAAAAGAATAGAATAGCCTTTATTTGTCACATATACATTACAGCACAGTGAAATTTGAAGGCCACTGTCGAAGAAACCTGGGCTTTTATACAACCTCAGCAGTGACAAAAATACAACCCAAGAAATTCAGTACTTATTTCAAACTGGCAAACAGAAGCACACAAGGCAGGCAGAACCAGAAACAAGTCTGAGATTCAGAGTCCAATAATCCAAAACTAGGGAAGATAAAGCAACATGCAAATAGGCAGTAGGGCTCTCAGGAAGATGGATTTAAAAGAAAAGACTATGTGGCAGGGAGCATGTGTGAATGGTATCCTTAGATAGTGAGTGGAGTACAAAATGGCCACCGACCTGGACGTGCTAGACCATGATGGCCGCCCAACAGGAAGAGTGAGCATCAAAATGGCCGCCAACCCAGAAGCCGGGAAGATCCTGAAATTTTATTTGGGATGAGGTCTAGACTTTGGATTCTTTGGAAGAGATTCGACTTCCAGTGCCTCCCGAGAATTATAAAGTTTGGAATGTTGTTGAAAACCACAGGTGATCTCCAAAAACCAATAACTGCAAAATGTTGGGTCACAGTGACTCTATTGGTTTAATTACATTCCTGATGACAAAGTGAAAGCATCATTCACTCATCAGTGAGCACTTTGTTGAGTTTTAATCAAGCACTGATAGAAGTTATAAAACCCAAATTACTAATTTTTCTTCCACTTTTCCTGGCAAAAGACAATGTGGCAACAGGGACAGATTTCCAGTTCCACCTGGTAGATCTCATAGGAAATATCTCTGTTGTCAACTAATGTTGTTTCACTTGGCTGACTTGTTCCATATCTGCTTGTTATAACTGGAACGTTATGTATGTATGTATGTATGTATGTATGTATGTATGTATGTATTTATTTATTTATTTATTTATTTATTTACTTTCAGGACATACCAATTTGTTGTCCTGTCTATACTCAGTGCTTCTAAAATGTGTTGCACCACAGTCCTTTTCTTCCTATATATATACAAGGTACACTATATATAAGACTTACACTAAAAACATGCATGACTTAAACAGTTATCACAAGTAAAACCAAGAGCTCAAACCAAAAATAGATACTATTCAGAGCTGTTAAGATCATTGTCACTATGCTGCACCATGGGACATCTCAGTAATGGGCTTCTTTTGTTTGATAATGCAATACTGAGTGGTTTTCCTCACATGCACCAATTACTGTAGTGTACTTTAGCTAAAGTTGTATCACTAAAAAGAACAGCCTCACAAATCCCAGCATTTTTGAGATTTTGGGAAGGTGGTAGTTCAGTGTTTATTGATTGGAAGGTTGAGGGTTTAATCCCTTGCATCGCTAGGCTGCCACCAGCTGCCACTCTTGGGGCCCCGAGCAAGGCCCTTAAACCTCTGTGTTCCAGGGGTGCTGTATCATAAGAACATAATTGGCATATGCGAAGAAAGAATTTCACTGTGCTGTAGAAAAAAAGGTACGTTTACATTTATGGCTTGTATCCAGAGTGACTTGGAATTATCTCTTATATACGGTACTGAGAACTGAGAATTTGAGGGTTAAGGGCCTTACAGTGGCAGCTTGGTGGTGCTGGGATTAGAACTCATGACCTTCCAACATCTTAAGCAATGAGCTACCACCTTTCCAAAGTACATGCAACTAGCATAAAAGCATCTTTCTTATTTTTTTTTCACTTTCTGAAGTTTGTTTTTGTCATTTACTACTATAATCAGTGCTGTTTCAGTACTAAGCCGAGGCCTCAAATCTGAATGACATTTTTCCAGGTACATCATTCTGTACAAGTATGAACTCTGATCCAAATTTATATATATATATATATATATATATATATATATATATATATATATGCCGGTAATAGTTTGTTCAGGTCAGAGACCTAGCATATACAGGACAAACAAACATTACACAGAGCATTAAAGTCTGTCCTATAAACATGGTCCAGATTTTGCAAGTGTAAGGATGTGAAAATTAAAAGTGTTGCTAATGAGCTGCAAATTAGCTTCAATGTTGTGCTGATGGTTGCAAGGTTTTTACACTGAATATTATATCTAGAAAGTAAGGTTTCTAAATGTAGAGAGTCTATATTTACACCCATCTCTGCATCCCTGAGATTTATCAGTGTGCTGCCATTGCGATTTATATTTACTTCATCTCATAAATCTTCATCCCTCAGCCCTGAGGCCAAAAGTCTAAACTTGCTGTTCTTCAGACAGTATTAAAAATATTCACTCATTCCAAGCATTCAATAAACCTTTTACATAATTAAAACCAAGGGCAGTGTCACAAATCCCCCCCTTTAGGGCATTTAGTTAAAAGTGGCAGCTTTTTTTCCCTGTTTTGCAACAATTGGATTTTAATCATGTCTCTACTGCAGTTCTACCAATAGTTTGCAATTAAGGTCTTTCTGAGAGCCACTTTGGGACTGTCACTAGGTTCCTTAGGTAACCCTAGTTCCCTAAGGGAACAAGAGCTGCGTCAAAAATGCTTTGGGAATGCCTCACGTTGTTCACGCTCTGAATCATGTGTAAAATATGGCCAATAGGCAGTCGTGACGTCATTGGCGTGCGACATCGTGCAAACCAGGAAGCTAAAAAATGGGAGCACGATGGGAGCGACATTAGCTTCTGAAAAAGGAAAAGGTACACGCTGCAGGGATGCAGGGAGTATGGCCCATTGACGCAGCTCGTGTTCCCTCAGGGAACTAGGGTAACCTACGTAACCTAGTGACGTTCCCTTTCAGGAACTCGAGCTGCGTCGAAAACGATTTGGAAATGAGTGTCCAATCATGCCATACTGACCAGTCCCTGCCTATTGTGTCTGAGCACAACCTGCATGCAGGACAGAGGAGCCGGGAGTGGCTCTGATGTCGCGGCCATAGAACCTGACAAAGGTCAGCGGGGTGGACCAGCCCGCAGCGTTACAAATGTCCTGGAGCGACACTCCAGCAGACCAGGCCATAGAGGCCGCCATACCATGGGTGGAATGAGCCTTACTCCGAGAGTAGTTGGAAGACCAGAGGTTTTATAACACAGACAAAGGGCATCTAGCTAGTGGGGTACAATAAGCTAAGGTAGCGGACACATAAAACTTCAGGGTTGACAGAGCCAATCCTGTGGCAAACTGCTCTTGCAGGAACTCCAGAACTAAACCAACTGGGCAGTTAACTGGGTCCAACTGTAGTGCTCACACCACGTGGTGAACAGATGCCATTTAGCGGCATACAACCTCCTAGTGGAGGGAGCTCTGGAATGGAGAATGGTCTCTACTACCTCAGTAGAGAGACCAGCTGCTAGGAACTGCACCCCCACATTGGCCAGCCACAGCTCCCATAACTCTGAGCGGGTTCACCCCCTCTCTGTGAAAGGAGATCCCTCCTGGGAGGAATTTCCTAAGGAGGTCCCTCAAGGAGGGACAGCAGGTCCATAAACCACGTTCTGCCCGGCCACCGTTCTGCCACCAGGAGGAGGCAAGCTCTCTCCTGGCCGATTCTCTCCAAAACTCCCGGGAGCAGCGCGATAGGGGTAAAGGTGTACAGATGTAGCCTCGGCCACGTCTGCACCATGCCATCCAGCCCCAATGGGGAGAACCAGAAGGGACAGTGTGAAGTCTCCTGAGTCACAAACGGATCCACCTGGGCTCTTAATATCTCTGCCATATCTGCTCGAACACCTCAGGGTGGAGCCTCCATTCCCCGGGCCTTCGCCCTTGCCTCGAAAGGGCGTCTGCTCTCCAGTTCAACCGGCACGAGATATAAACCGCTCTCAATGAGAGGAGTTATTCCTGTGACCATAGGAGGATCTGAAGCGCCAGCCTGTACAGGGGGCGAGACCGGAGACCCCCTGGTGGTTGATGTATGAGACCACCGACATGTTGTCCATACGGACCAACACGTGGCGACCTTTCAGGTTTCGGTGGAAGTGAGGGATGCGTCCTTTGTCTTTACGCGACGACACGGAGCTCCCAAGATGGGGCACTGAGACAGAAACATATGTTCTCTTCATATTTCTAAGGTTTGAAGAGCTCACCCTTGCCCCCTCGGGAGAAGCCTCTGCCTCTGAGCCACCACTGGAGGGGTCTCAAATGAAGCAAGCCAAGTGGAATCACACTGGCCGCTGCTGCCATGGGCGCGAGCATTTACATTTACATTACATTTGCGGCATTTAGCAGACGCCCTTATCCAGAGCGACGTACAAAAGTGCTTTGAGTCTCTAGCAATGAATGGATCTACACTGGTATGCAAGATTACAAACTTAATATAAATTTAACTTTTGAATTTTTGTGTTTCAGGATGAGGTAAGTCTTTAATCGTCTCTTGAAGATAGCCAGGGACGCCAAGATCTAGACTCTAAGATCTATTGTGACAAACCAGTCCTTGGACTTGATCTGAGACACAATCTCCCTGAGAGTGAGCATCCTGAACCTGACCCTCACAAGTGAGCGGTTCAAGAAGCATAGATCTAGGATCGGCCGCATTCTGCCATTCTTCTTCGGAACAACGAAGTACTGGCTGTAGTAGACTGACTCTCTGACCAAAGGAGGAACTACTTGGATGGCCCCTTTCCTTAGGAAGGTGCGCACTTACTGTTCCAGGACCAGAGCCTGCTTGTGTCCCACCATGGCAGTACCTCCAGAAGCTCTTCAAACAGAACAGGCTGTGAGGAGTCCATGGGCTCACTAGCATCCGACAATTCTCCCTCCTCGGAGGAAGAAATAGGAAGCTACGCGTTACAGGCGCCGAAATAAGGAACCGCTGAAGCAACTGCTTTCCCAGGGGAACGGGAGCTCGGCCCAGCAGGGGAGGCTGGAGAGGACTCATCCATCTTCATGCCTTCTGCTAGGTCGGCCTGCGAGCCCCATGACCTTCATCGCCGCTTCTTCTCGGCGAGAGCAGGACCTGAGCCGCGAGGGAGAGCGCTCTCCGAAATTTCTCCCTCCTCGGAGAAAGAAATACGGAGCACCTGGGAGAAAGAAGGCTGCACAGATTCACACACAAAGCATTTACCTGAACAGAAGAAGCTAATGTCGCTCCCATTTTGTAGCTTCCTGGTTTGCGCGACATTGCCCGCCAACAACATCGTGACTGCCTATTGGCCAGATTTTATATGTGATTCAGAGCGTAAACAACGCGAGGCATTGCCAAAGTGCTTTCGACGCAGCTCAAATTCCTGAAAGTGAACTTATGTTATATGAAAAGGTAAAGGTGCTTTTTAACCTGTCACATTAGAGAAAAATGAAATGATTTATTTACATATCCGAGCATTGTTAGGAGGCTGGGGTCCAGGCATAATACAACACTGGTGGAGCACAGAAGGTTAAGGGCCTTGCTCAAGGGTCCAAGAGTGGTAGCTTGATGATACTAGGGCTTGAACCTTTAACCTTGCAATCAGTAACCCAGAACCTTAATGACCATTTGTTACCATTTGTGAGTATTGGTACATACATTTACATTTATTATTTTTTATTAAAATTTCATTGAAATAAATAATAATAATAATACACACTTAGTTTACAATGTTTACAGAAGATTGAGCATCTTGACATTTTCTTTGACCAAGCCATTATGAAATTAAACAACAAAAAAGAATCCACCTGCTTTTTGTCCTTCCCTCAACAGTATTTACTGAGACGATCTACATTCATCTGTCCTTCTGTGCTCCTCCTCTTGAACATTTTCCTCTCAATCTTTCACAAGGTGATTGTAGGTCATGTAATAAAATGCTTCAGTCTCCTTTAAAGGCACTGGAGAAACTCCCACCGGTGCTCCTCACATCTCAGGATGATCCTGTGCTGCGATATTCTGAAGGAAAATGAGCTTTTACATGGAGCTGTTATCATTCCTAGTCAGCGTTGAGCCATCTTTGTAATTTACTGTCTGTTTTTTTTTGTAATCACAGCAGTGGAACATATCTCTATTTTTTTTTTAGCTCAGTTCTTCTCCTGTCTCTGCAGCAGTCTGATATTTGATGTCCTGTAAGACACCGGCTCTAAAGCTGCATCTTTATAGCTTCAACATAGAACGCTCATCTGCTTCATCTTTCGGACGTACATTAAAGTAAGTATAAACAATTTTTACTGGAGTAAAAGCAGTCAAATAAAATGGATTTGTTCCAACAGATTACTCATGTCTAAGGTTAGAGTTAGCATTTCACTGTACATGGTAAGAGTCCTGTAAAACAATAAAGCATGAACAAGAACAATGTTCATTTTTGATCCAGTGTCAAGAAGTTCCGATGTGTAAACTGAATCAATATAAGTGCTGGATGCCTTTGATGCGTTTGGCAGTTCTTGGTCTTCAGCCAAAGTTTATTTTACTATCTCGTTCTTAATTCTCTTTCAAACTAAACACACACCCATGTATGTACAGTGAGTGGGAACATATTCAACCACATTTAGTATTTTGCACACTTTATTTACTGAATATTTGACAGAATTTATGGTTACAGATTTCATTTAAAATGTTACCTTTTTGGTGCCATTCTGTGCCAATTAGAAGTATAACCAGTACAAGATGCTACCACCACCATGTTTCACCTTAGGCCAAATGTAGCAATTCAGCCCTCAATTCCTAATTTTTTTAGTATCTTTTAAGTACCTAGCATATGCCAATGACTTGGTTTAGTAGTGGCTTCCATCTAGCCATGGTACAATAAAAGAAAAAGAAAGACAAGTGCTTATTACATGTCACATGTACATTACATCACAATGAAATTCACATATCCAAGTGATTTCAGGACCTGGGGTCACAACCATAATATAGTGCCCCTGGAGCACAGAGAATTAAGGGCCTTGCTCAAGGGTCCAAGGCAGCTTGGTGACACTGGGGCTTGACCTTCCAATCAGAAACCCAATGCCTTAACCACTGAGCTACCACTTCCCCAGTAAGTGGCCTGATTGCTAAACTATTTCCAAATGTACAGTATATACATACATACATACATACATACATACATTCTATCTATCTATCTATCTATCTATCTATCTATCTATCTATCTATCT
>JAAIIK010000121.1:637364-657826 GCA_014706435.1 Silurus glanis
TCTATCTATCTATCTATCTATCTATCTATCTATCTATCTATCTATCTATCTATCTATCTATCTATCTATTTATTATAGGTAAAACTTAGGGTTAGTGTAACCCAAAGAGTTCAAAGGGATATAATTAAGAAAATAATACATTTAAATAGATACTGAGCAATCCAATATATGTCTAATTAAATATATACAAACGTCAAGTTTATATCAAAACATTCACACACAAAAACTCTTTGACCATTAAGATATTACTATGTATACATTTACATCAAGATTCCCAGCTGAACTAACTCTTAGTTCGTAGCCTAGAATGAAATGATGTAGGAAACACTCCAGTTAAGTCTTAGTATTTTGTATTCAAAGGCTTTTGTGTGCACGTTGCAGATATATAATGAGTATACGCCTGCATCCCCTTTATATTTTGTTATGTCAAAAATGATGATTTCTGTGGAAGGTAATTTAAGGTTTGTTGGCAGAACATGTGGCCACATGTGGTTCTTCTCCAAACGGTCATCACATAGTTGGAGGTCTACAATTGGATAGGACATCTTTGGATGTGATAGCAGGACATTTTCCTTTCACTTAAACTAGAAGACCCAAAACTGTTCCATTATGACAATACCTCTGTGCACAAAATCAGCTCCATGAAGATGCTTTACATGGGTTGGAGCAGAAGATCTTGAGTGGCCTGCTATAAAGCTCTGACCTCAACCCTATTGAACACCTTTGGAATAAATTGGTACAATGAATGCACCCCAGGCCTCAAGACCGTACATCATGGGTACAGATTTCAATTAGGTTTTAACAATGGATATTGTTCCAAAGGAAGTTTAGAGAGACAAAATATAAAATCATATGTTAGTGCCGATAAGTTTAACCATTCTAAGTTAACCAGTGGCGAATGTGGCAAGGAAAAACTCCCTGAGATGGTATTAGGAAGAAACCTTGAGAGGAACTAGACTCAAATGGGAACCCATCCTCATCTGGGTGACACTGAATGTCCCTTCAAATATCTATAACCAAAGTCCAAAATCTGGTGGAACATCTTTCAAAAAGAGTGGAGCTTATTATAACAGCAAACAGGAAATGATTGTATATATTCTACATGTTGTCATTGTAATCAGTTAAACACCTGCTATCTGATTGTAAACTGAATTGATTAGGCAAGTTTGAGTTCTACCAGCGAATGCAGGAGGTGGTATCAAAAAGTTTGGAGAATATTATTGTTAACTGGTGCTATTCTGACCACATGCATTACCACATCTGCGATTTCATCACGGACAGCAAAATTAAAACAAAGAACAAACGTGAAATTGGGCAAATCTTCCACAAAAACATTTGAAATGACATACATTTGACATACAGCGATGCTGCAACGAGTCGTTCTAGGTGTTTTAAGTGGCACACACACCTCAAGAGTGGAAAAACATCAATGGAAGATGACAAGAGATCGGGAAGACTTTCAACTAGCTCAACCCCCAGAAAAATGTCAAAACCGTTCTGCAATTTGTGCAAGGGGACTATTTTTAAAATGATAGTGTGTAAATGTAAATAAATTAAGTACTTTCTTGTAAACAGAGCTAGTCTCAAACTTTTTTATACCACCTCGTAGCTCCAACAACTTAATCATAACTTGACATTACATTTAGCTAGCAAGGTCTCAGACACCGTTTCAAACAATCTGGTTTAACTGGCTCTGGACCAGATTTAGACGCCGTTATCAGTCAACAGAAGCGTAGCTTTTGGAAAACGCTCTTCAAAGTGGATCAATTTAAAAGCGCAGTTTTCACGTCACACTGTGGAGTGTGAAAATGAAGGCTTTCGAAAACGTTGACGCATTTTTAGTCATTGCCGGGACGTTTCGAAGAACGGGAAAGTAAATAAACGCAAGGCGGACATGACGCGGGTCAAAGCATCTTACACTTTGCTTATGCGCAATACAGACGTGAACGTTTTCAGACGTTTTAGTGTGGATGAGAAACTTTTGAGAAACTCTTGAAAACAAAAGTGTGGATACTGAGCATTCTTAGACGAAAAGGCCATTTTCAAATTTGTCTGGATTAATGTAGAGATAGCCTAAAACAAAAAAATAGCCTATGCAACATCTTACATTTGTTTAAGACCACTACATGTATGAGAGGATGTGTGTGTGTACCCTGTGTTTGGAAAGTTTATGATGTGCGGTGTTACTGTATATAGACCTTAAAAATAAGCCTCTTTGTTGTAAATGATCGGCATATCGATTGATGGACTCCACTGTGTACTGGTGAGAGAGAAAGAGAAATCTAGAGAGTAGTAGTAATAACGTGCATTAGTAATGCTAGTCCACTTTCCTTTGCCAGCATTTAATGAAGTAGAAGAAATAGCCAGAATCAAAATTTAATTTAGTTCACATTTCCACTGAGCAACAATAAGCTCCAAGGACACTGCTGTAAACAAAACCAGAGAAATTAGCAGATCAAGACAAAGTGGATTAAAAACCTTCGTCTTTTTATCGTCAGGTCAAAAGCATACATGTAAATCTGAATACGTGAGAATCATTTGATAAAACATTGGTTTTAAAAATGGCTGATTTACCCAAGAAAAAAGCTGGAATGATTATGAGATGTGTGTCCCTTGCTCTGGTCTTATTAGACAGAGCATTATTGTCTTCGGCTCCTTCAGTTCTAAGATGGTCCCTTCCTGAATTCCTGCCTCCTTCCACCCCTCTGTGTCCAATAATGAGACTGTCAGTTTGATTTAGGTGACCCAAGGCTGAGTTTTGATTGTATCTCAGATTCATTATAATTCATAAATCGGAGACAGTGGGAAGCAAATCGAGGTGTTAGCAGTGGCAGGGAATGCACAGCTCAGGGTTTTTGCTTCCTCTCAGATGATTGTATGAATGGGAGAAGGAAAATTATTTGTGAATGTAGATAGCAAAATCCAGCACTCACATCTATTAATGCAGACATTATTTCAGCAAAGCCAGAGATATTGTAATATCAGAAATGTTTTGCTTTGTTTGAAGTCTGAAATTGATCGGATTTAAACATTTCCATTACAAGAGATACACTTTTTGAAATTGTCCATCCAGCTATATTTGGTCAAGATCGTACCACAAAGTGGAGAAAGTCAAATGTATGGGACATTTTTGGATGCTGTAGCATCATATTTTCATTTCATTTGAACTAGGAGAGACAAATCTGTTCCAGCAAGACAATACCACTGTGCACAAAGCCAGCTCCATGAAGATCTGCTTTACTTGAGTTGGAGTAGAAGATCTCCTGCTATAGAGCTCAAAACCCTATTTAACACCTTTGGGATGAACGTGAACAATGAGTGCACTCCAGACCTCCTTACCTTCTCACCTACATCAGTGCCTGGTTATACTAACACCCTTTGTGACTGAATGAGCACAAATCTCCACAAACACCCTCTAAAATCTAGTGGATCATCTTTCCAGAAAACTGAAGGATATTATAAGAGAAAATAGATGCTAAAAGTGGAATGGCATGTTAAAAAAAACACCTTATAGTATATGTATTCCATCAGTAATGCCCCATGCACCAATTAATAGCTAATATCAAGAGGTTTAGCCGCAGCGTTACAAATGTCCTGGAGCGACACTCCAGTGGACCAGGCTGTAAAGGCCGCCATATCCCGGGTGGAATTTGGAGCTTTAACTCCAAAGGAGTGGGAAGACCAGAGGACTCATAACACAGACAAATGGCATCCACAATCCATCTACTAAATGTCTGCTTATTAGCCATGAAACCTTTCCTATGAGGGCCATAGCACACGAACAGCTGCTCTGACTTTCTCCATGGACTCGCTTTTCCTGGTTAGGGGCTAGGAAAGGAGGAGGGCAGAATGCCTGAAAAATGACAGGTCGTGAAGGCACCTTAAACACCTTAGGCACATACCCCGATTTAGGGTAAAGCATAGCACTGGCCATGCCAGGGGCAAACACCAGGAAAGTCAGGGCCACAGAAAGTGTAGGTCCCCGACCCTCTTAAGGTAAGAAATTGACAGGAGAAAAGCGGTCTCAACCGACAGATACCTAAGGGCCACCTCAGCCAAGGGCTCTAAGGGGGGGCTCAGATACAGCCACCAGCACAATGGCCAAGTCCCACAGAAGCACCCTAGGTCGTGTCCCGGGCCTCAGCCTCCAGGTGCCGCGTTGGAAACGTGTCATGAGGGGGTGTTTCCCCTGAGACTGCCCTGCTAGCGGGGTACAATAAGTCGCGATAGCCTTTAGGGTTGACGGAGCCAATCCTGTGGCAAACTGTTCCTGCAGGAACTCCAGAACTGAACCAACCAGGCAGTTAGGTGGGTCTAACTGGTGGTGCTCACACCACGTGGTGAACAGATGCCATTTAGCGGCATACAACCTCCTCATGGAGGGAGCTCTGGAATGGAGAATGGTCTCTACTACCTCAGTAGAGAGACCAGCTGCTATAAACTGCACCCCCTCAGGGGCCACAGCCACAGCTTCCATAACTCTGGGCGGTGGTGAACCAGGGTTCCCCCTGCCTGTGAGAGGAGATCCCTTCTGGAAGGAATTTTCCAGAGAGGTCTCTCAAGGAGGGACAGCGGGGCCATAAACCACAGTCTGCCCGGCCAACGAGGTGCCACCAGGAGGAGACGAGCTCCTTTCTGGCGAATTCCCTTCAGAAATCCTGGGAGCAGCACGATAGGGGGAAAGGCGTATGTCTGCACCATGGCGAGAACCAGAGAGAACTAGTGGGGACAGTGCAAAGTCTCCAGAGTCGCAAACAGATCCACCTGGACTCTGTAATATCTCTGCCATATCTGCTTCACCACCTCCGGGTGGAGCCTCCATTCCCTAGGCCTCGGCCCTTGCCTCGAAAGGGTTTCTGGTTCAACTGGCCTGGGATGTAAACTGCTCTCAATGGGAGGAGTTTTCCTTGGGACCATAGAAGGATCTGCCGCACCAGCCTGTACAGAGGCGAGACCAGAGACCAGGTGGGTGGTTGATGTACGAGGCCACCGACATGTTGTCCATACGGACCAACAAGTGGCAACCTCTCAGGTCTCAGTGGAAGTGTTCCAATGCCAAGAAAATGGCCCTCATCTCCAGGCAGTTTATGTGCCATGAAAGATGTGACTTGTCCCATCGACCTTGGGCGGAGCGGGCACTCATGACCACTCCCCACCCCTTGATGGATGCATCCGTCGTTAGCGTTATGCGACGACATGGAGCTCCCTTTCGGGAGAACCCTCTGTCTCTGAGCCACCATTGGAGGGGTCTCAAATGCAGGATGCCAAGTGGGATAACACTGGACGTTGCCGCCATGAGACCGAGCCGCCTCTGGAACTGCCTTACAGTCAGTGACTGCCCTGTGTTTACTCTCTTGAATGCAGTGAGGATGACTTTGATCCGGGCAGAAGACAATTGTGCCCACAACACGGTCAAGTCCCACACTACGCCCAAGAAGGTGGTTTTCATCTTAACCCAAATTCCTTCATGTGGGGGCGAGACCGACGTCTCGATGCCGGACCACCTGCAGCTCTGATCGAGCTAATACCAAGCAATTGTCAATATAAATTAGAATGCGGATGCCCTGAAGCCGTAGTGAGGCTAGAGCCACATTCATGCACTTGGTGAAGGTGCGGGGTGAGAGTGCTAGGCCAAACGGGAGGACCCAATATTGGTAAGCTTCACCCCCGAAAGCAAACCTCAGGAACCTCCTGTAAGAAGGAAGTATGGCTATGTGGAAATAGGCGTCCTTTAGATCTATCGTGACAAACCAGTCCTCTGACTTGATCTGAGACACAATCTCCTTGAGAGTGAGCATCTTGAACCTGAGCCCCTTGAGTGAGTGGTTCAAAGAGCGTAGATTGGCCACATTCCGCCATCCTTTTTCAGAACAACAAAGTACTGGCTGTAGTAGCCTGACTCTCTGACTAAGAGAGGAACCACCTCAATGGCCCCTTTCCTTAGAAGGGTGGGCACTTCCTGTTCCAGGACCAGAGCCTGCTTGTGTCCCACCATGGTAGGACACAACCTGTTGAACCAGGGCAGAGGGGACCTGAATTGAATCAAGTAGCCCTTCTTTATTGTGTGCAGGACCCAGGGAAATCATCCTCTCTGGGCTGGTCTCTGACCATCCCAGAGTGGCAGGAGCAGTGCCCTGCAGCTGTTGGGGCCTCCTGAAAGGCAGCGGGTCTCCTCCATCCTTTAGCAATCTTTCGGGCGGAAATAGAGGGAGACATCCGCAGGAGGGAGGCTGCACTCTGAAGCACATCTTGTGGCAGAGTTAACAGCCTGGCCTCCCCCTCTGCCCGGAAGTCTGACCATCTTAGAACAGCTGGGGAGATCCCCTGCAGCTGGGAATGCTTCCCAAACAGGCCCGGGTCCCCTCCATCCCCAGTGGGGACAGAAGGAGCCACCTGGTGGAGGGAGACTGTGCTGTGAGGGATGTCTTGTGGAAGAGCTAACAGTCTGGCCTACTGGTGGTGTTGAGGAGGTACCGAATAATGAGTTGTATACTGCCATCCCCGAAACAGGGCGCTCTGATTGTCAGGGCCGCTGCACCACTGCCAATTTGTTAATGGAGAGGCCCACCCTCAGGTTGGCCTACCCCTTTGACTTGGGCTTAGATGCCACCCGACCGTGCCAGGCTGGGGCTGCGCCCGCCTAGCAGCCCCTTAAGAGCGGTGGGTAAGTACCGCTGAAACGCCACCGACTGCATTTTAGACTCCTGAGACCTACCCTACTGCGTTGCGAACAGGCCAAATAGCTATCGGGGAATTCAGCAGAAAAACCCTGTCCTGACAGGAATTTCTGACAGTGTGAGCCACAGATGCCTTTCAGTGGCTACTAAGGCTGACATGGAGTGACCGACGGCCCGCGCCGTTTCCTTGGTGGGTTAGGTCGGCAGCACGAAGTAATTTCTTGATATCGTCAGCCACAGAGTTAAAGCCCTCGTTCAACTCTCGTAGCAGATCAGCCTGGTATGCCTGCAACACACAGTGTGGAGGCAGCCCGCGGCTTGACCTGCTGCTGCGCAAGCCCTACCCACTAAAGCCTAAGTGGATTTTAACAGCTTAGTAGGCAACACCGGAGCCTTCAGCAATGCAATAGCCAGCTAGCATCTCATCAACCCTGGGCATCTCCCCATAGCCGCACTCCCTCACACAAGAAGGGACCGCTGAAGCGAGTGCTTTCCCCGGGGAACAGATGAGTCCACCGGAGAGGACTCATCCATCTCCATGCCTTTTGCTAGGTCGGCCTGCGAGCCCTACGACCTTCGGTGCCGCGTCTCCTTGGCAAGAGCAGGGCCTGAGCCGCGAGGGAGATCACTGGGAGAGTGGGAGATAGCCATGCGGCTACAGCATAGTCAATTGTCTTTTTCTCGAGCCGATTAAGCATGCTCCACTTCCAAGCAAACAACGCAAAGCTAATGTGTGCACAAATCTCCACAAAATCTAGTAGAACATCTTCCCAGAAGAGTGGAGGTTATTATAACAGCGAATGGGGACTGGAATTGGATGTTCAAACCATGTGTCCACAGACTCTTAATGATATAAGTTATATAAGATAGAATTGGGTAATGGAGCATAGATTAGGAAGCACAAAAGGTGCAATAATATAGAGTGTAAGTATCAGATATCGGATAAAGAGTTTGATTTGACAAAACTTTGGTAATTAAGTAATTCAGATATTTATTTCTATCAGATGTGCTCATTTGTTTCACATAAAGGGCCAAAAATGAAACTAGATTGAGGGACAAAATTAAATATTGTATTATTCCAAACTTTATGTTAAAATGGAAGCTGCCATGGTTCCTCTTATTTGTGATTTCATAATATTTATAAATAAACAAATTAATTAATAGGAATGCAGTTCTATTTTCAAAGTTCTGTAGTTGAATTAAAATACAGAAACAATCCCATTTATTGTATAATAGAGCTCAATGCTTAATACATCTATTCAGGAAGAAATACAGCTGCATACTTGTAATATCAAGTCAAGCCAAGTCGGTTTTATTGTTATTTCAACCATATACAGTGCAGCACACAGTAAAAAGAAACAACATTTCCCCAGGACCAATGTGCTACAGCAAACAACATAAATTAACAAAAGGAGATGACACAGAAGTACACAGAACTCTAAACTAACAACACAAAGTGCACATGTGCAACATTTAGTGCAAAAAGGGGGGGCAAAAAAGACAAGAGACAAGGAAAAACAATACCACAGTAGCGTTGACCAGCACAGTAAAGAAGGCCGTGCATAAAGTTGTCCATATACAAATCAAAAATAAATGTTGTACATGTGAACATTTGGCTGGATGTCAACATTTGGTTCAACAGAAGTGTGCAAACAGCAGTTTGTGCAGAGTTTTTTTTTTTTATTGTGTGTGAATCAGTGTAGTTCCTTCATGTTGAGGAGACCGATGGCTCTTTTCAGATGGCAGTAGAGTGAAGAGTGTGTGTTATCAGCCACAATGCTGTCGGCATTGTGGATGCAGCATGTAGTGTAAATGTCCGTGATGGAAGGAAGTGAGACCCAGAGGATCTCCTACAGTGGCTGTCCTTACTAGCCGGTGTAGGGTCTTGCGATCCGGGATCCAGTGCGATCCGAGACAGACGGTGCAGTTCTGTTGAAGCAGACTGTTGTTATTAATTAATTACAGTCCAATTCCACTGGAACACTGGTCAGTGGTACCTCAGATGCATGTTTAACGAGAGAGAGAGAAGAAAGGAGGGAGAGAGAAAGTGTCAGGAATCGCAGGTGAGTGAACGGACCCAAACACAAGATGTGACAAAGGGTAAGGTGAAAACAGTCTTTAATTAATTAAACAGTTAGAGGAAAAAACACAGGTCAAAAAACAATCCAAAAATCCGAACCCAGCAGACAGATCAATGGTGGCAAAGGCAAAAACAAATTCCAGAGATCAGTCAAAGTACAAGAGCAATGCAGGAGATCCAAAATCAGATGCAAAATAGCCGACAAACTGAGCAAAATTGGGCAGAGCAAAAACAAAAAACAAAAACAATCCAGAGTCCAAACCATGAACAGAGGCAAAGCAGGGGTTAGGGTCAGGAACAGGAAGAGGATCAGCAGTAGGGAACAGAACAGAACAGGCAGGGTGGCAAGAGTATACTCAGGGACTTAGAACGCCGTTGAGATAATCTGGCTCTGAGCAAAAGTGTTGATGTCCTTAAGTACAGGGTGGCGTGGGAAAAAAGGCAAGATGGCCACCGACCTGAAAGCACGTGCCGCAAGCCCGGAGGATCCTGACAGAAAGTGAGGGAGGGAGGGAAGAAGGTGACAGGTAGAAAGAAAATATGTCTGGTAAATGATTTTGTGATGTAACACACTTACAATTAAAGAATAATGAGGAATGGAATGTTAATAAAAGAGAGAAACAAAAACAGAAAAATTAAATTCAAACACGATAAACAAAAATAGAATATAGGAATAGGAATCTTATGAGTCTTCTAATAAAAAGATGAATGTATGAAAGTATGAGAAAACTTAATAATTTTATAATTCTCATACACATAGATTGGGTCTCAAGCAAAAGTACACTGCTACCATTTTGAAATTTTTAGTTAATTATTAATTCCCCTAACAAAAACACACCGTTTTCTACATACGTAACTACATACGTACTACGTACGTTTTCTACATAAGCATTGTTATGTAAGAACAGTACCGTAGTTTATTATATATCATCGTTCATTGCTGAGGATTATTTGTACATGGTACCTAGTCATACAACATTTTCAACGGACGAGCAGAAATGTCAGTGTTTTGTGTGTAATCAAGCTCTAAATTAAAAGCTCGATATTTATTATATATTAAAACCAGTTTGGACCATATTCAATTATTGAATACATTTGAATATAAGTCTTGGTATCACTTCTGAAAGTCAAGTCCTAAAGAATCCCAAAGCTTCATAAAGTTTCAATGTAAACATTAATCTAGTCAATGAATGTTTTGATCTAGGCACCAAAATGTACGTTAAAGCACAGAGCTACACTGTAGGCATGTTATGACAGGTGATATAGATTTTCTCGGGCTAAATCAATCATACTTAAAGCAACTCATCACAATCTTTCTGACAGGCCTGATGGTTGGAAGAAATATCGACTTTTTGCCTTTGACGTCCTTCAGAAAAAACCTGATGTGGATTTTAACAATGCGGAGGAGGGGGTCAATGCCATCTTGGATGAAAATGTGAAATAACATAGTTAATTTAATAAAAAATGTGGAGCATGACCTTCTTGCAAGACCTGATGTTTATATCTTACTTTATTCATTCACTCATTTATTCATTTATTTATTTATTCGGCCAGCTAGCAACATGGCTACCGTTCCATACTTCAACAACATGCTAACTGCGGCTCATTACAACTGACTTTACCTACAAGACTAAAGACTGTTCAGGCTCTGTACGCCTAAGTTTTATTTAGAGAGTAAACAGTCTTAAGTTTTATCCATTATAGAATGGCCTGCCCAATCACATACCTAAATCCAATTGAACCATTTTGGGATGAACTGGATCACATGGTGAAGAATCATGAAAAGTGAAAAATGAGCAAGTTAAAAAAAATATTTTATTTGAAGAAACAAACTGTCCAGATGCTGAGAATGTGTAAAGCTTTTCTTCATGTTTTCTTCCATAAAGTGGAACATTTGGACATTTTTTGATTTTTGGTTCAAAGTCAATCTTTATTGCTGTTAAATGACTTAGTTTGTTGCATATAAACAAAATAAACTAAATAAAATACAAGTATTAAAAACTAGGCATTTCCAAACTTTTGACAGGCCCTGTAACTCTGACCAAAAAGAGAATAAAGTCAATGATTAAGGAATAAAAATGGTACGGATTTGTTGTTTTTAGGACTACAATCAACAGCTTGGTAGTGTCTTTCACTGCATACTTTTATACCACAGCAATTTGCCATATTTTCATATTTTATTTAAAGAACAACATTCCATACATGGTATTTATATATATTGCATTTAATGGTGTAAAACATCCATGAAACATGCCTGTTTTTCTGTTATCATATATATTAAAGCAGATACAAATGTTCTTTGAACCTTTTAAACAAGTCTGCAGTGGTATGAAGTAAGTCTCCAGAAGTATTTTTCTGTTTCTTGCAATATGACAGGCTGTGTTTATGGCCATCATATTTCATTAGACTAAGTAGGACAGTATGACAGCAGTGAAGTGTGCAGTAGGAACGACAGACTGGTTTAAGGTGGAGGTTGGACTGCATCAAGGATCGGCTCTGAGCCCTTTCCTGTTTGCAGTGGTGATGGACAGGTTGATGGACAAGGTCAAACAGGACTCTCCATGGACTATGATGTTTGTGGATGATATTGTGATTTGTGGAGAGAGTAGGGAGCAGGTTGAAAAGAGCCTGGAGAGCTGGAGGTACACGCTGAAGAGAAGGGGAATGAAATTCAGTAGGAGTAAGACAGAGTACATGTGTGTGAATGAGAGGGAGGGCAGTTGAGTGGTGCGGTTGCAGGGAGAAGAGATGGAGACGGTGGAGGAGTTCAGGTACCTGGGGTCAAAAGTGCAAAGTAATGGAGAGTGTGTTAGAGAAGTGCAGGCAGGGTGGAGTGGGTGAGAAGAGTGATAGCAGGAGTGATTTTTGATAGAAGAGTTTCTGCAAGAGTGAAAGGGAAAGTTTATAGGACTGTGGTGAGACCTGTGACATTGTATGGTTTAGAGACAGTGGCATTGAGTAAAAGACAGGAGGTGGAGCTGGAGGTAGCAGAGCTGAAGATGTTGAGGTTTTCATTAGGAGTGAGAAGGATGGACAGGATTAGAAACGGGTTTATTAGAGGGACAGTGCATGTAGGACGTTTTGGAGACAAGGTGAGGGAAGTGAGATTGAGATAAGATAAGATGAACCTTTATTCATCCCACAGTGGGGAAATTTCAATGTTACAGCAGCAAAAACTAAGAAATAAAAATAAAATGTAAATATATAAAAAAAGAATATACACATACTATAAAATACAATATATACAAAGTACAATGTATAAATACGAATAAGGGAAGAAGAAAGAAGAAAAGTACGCATTGCAGGTAAAATTTTCAAGTAAAATTTCAAGGTGGTATTGCACGTAATTGCAGGCAATTGCAGGTAATATTGCACATAATATTGCACATGTTGCATGTAATATTGCACACAGGTAATGTTATTGCACAGCTAAAAAAGTAATGACAGTGTTGTATTTTGGTGACTGGTTTTACTGAGAACAGCTTTGGTTGTAAAGTCTAATAGCAGCAGGGAGAAAAGACCTTCTGTATCGCTCCTTCAGACACTTAGGATGTAACAGTCTGTCACTGAAGGAGCTGCTCAGCGATGTAACGGTTACATACAGGGGGTGAGAGACGTTCTGCAGCAATGATGATAGTTTTGCTACCATCCTCCTTTCTCCCACCTCCTGTACAGTGTCCAGGGGAATCCCCAGGACTGAGCTGGCCTTCCTGATCAGCTTGTCTAGTCTCTTCCTGTCTGCAGTAGAGATGCTGCTGCCCCAGCAGACCACTCCATAGAATATGGCTGAGGCCACTACAGAGTCAAAAAAGGTTTTCAGTAGCTCTCCTTGCACTCCAAAAGACCTTAGTCTCCTCAGCAGAAATAGTCTGCTCTGCCCTTTCTTGTAAATTGCCTCAGTGTTGTCTGTCCAGTCCAGTTTGTTGTTTAGGTGAACACCCAGGTATTTGTAAGAGTCCACTCTGACAATGTCCTTTCCCTGAATGTTCACTGGTGATGAAGTTTGTTTGTGCCTACCGAAATCCACCACCAGTTCTTTGGTTTTCCCCGCATTTATCTGGAGGCAGCTCCGTTGGCACCAGTCCACAAAGTTCTGTATAAGTCCTATGTACTCCCTTTCATCATCATCCGTGATCAGACCGACAATGGCAGAGTCATCAGAGAACTTCTGTAGGTGACAGGTTTCTGAGCTGAACATGAAGTCTGCAGTGTAGATGGTGTAGATGATTTGGACATGTACTCCATATACATGGGGTTTATCGGTGGGAGAATGCTGAGCATGAAACCACCAGGAAGGAGGACCAAGGAGGAGTTTTATGAATGTGGTGAGGGAAGACATGCAGGTAGTTTTTTTGAAAGAGGAGCAGAAGAAGGAGAAGATTTAATTACACTAACTATTACTGAAAAAAAGATGAAAAATATGTTTTATTTTTTATTTTTTTATTATTAATTAAATGTTAGTGATAGGCCAACACTGTTAGCACTTGAAGTAAACCATGACACACCTCATCCTTCACCTTTCCCTTGACAGAAAACATCAAGCAAAACAACAAATTTAGCAGATAAAATGAAGAGTAATGTGTGAAGGAGGTCTGAGGAGCTGTGCACTTTCTAAACAGAGGCAAAGCACAAAATGGCCTGAGGAATATCATTTAGGTTTTGAAACTGTAACTTACCTCCTCCTCTGAAGTTTATATCGTACAGCAGCTGTGAGAGAAAGATAGCAGAATCGGAGGCAATTAAAGACACCTTGAAGGAAGACAACTTTTATACATCAACACTCATCTTTATTGCTTTCAGAGTCACAGTGTCATCTATAGTAAATCTCAGATAGATCTCTCTGAGCTGTTTGTGACCGATTTAATTCCAAATTCTGACTGGCTGCATTTATTGGTTGATTGATTGATTAATGTATTAACTGGAAAAATAAAAATACATGTGCTTTACACTAGTCACATGTATTTTACAGCACTAAAAAGAAATACTTTTTAGGCATATTCCAGCAATAAACACAGAGGATTAAGAGTCTTGCATAGGGGCCACAAGATTGGAAGCTTGGCAATTCCAGGGCTTGAACCCCTGACCTCCCAATCAGTAACCCATACACTTAACCACTGAGCTACCACATCCCCAATTGATTGATTGATTTTTTTTTTTATAGCTCTGTTTGTTAATTACTGCCATGCACTGCTAACAAGTATATTGCTAATGCTAATTTAGCTATGCTATAAACTGTACCTTAAAAAATTCTATGAATGCTAATAACCAAAGATCCTATTAATTGCAATTTATAACATTTTTATTAATAGTGCAATTCAATGACAGTGGCAATGCTCACTGATGACTCTCTACACACTCAAGATGCCCCTCACTGCATCTATGAAATACATGGTTTAAAATATTGTATTAATTGTATTATACAGGGTGGTGCAGGAAAATTTTAAAACTAGGAGTTGGTGACCATGGGGATTCAACGATTGTTTGGAACCAGTGCGAGCTCGTTTAGAACCCCTTGCTATTAGTTATAATGGAGCAGTGGAGTGGTCACGGTAAAGCCTTTAAAAGAATGTAGATAGTGTAAGGGCTGCACAAAGGGGAATTTTAGTCTCATTACACGTTAGGACATCATGATCGTGTACCACCTGCTCATTTTAAATAAACTGTCCCTTAAAAAAGAACTCCCCAAGTGGTGTTGATTACCAGAGAATGTCAAAGCTGGTCGTGCTAGCATCGTGAGGAGCCTTTGCTGCTTAGTTCCACAACATGCATCATCGCTGTGTTGAGCTGTTTCTTAGAAATGATGCACCTATGTTGTAATTGCATGAGTAGACGAGACACGATCATGACATCCTTAACTGGTAATGACTATGAAATTCATCGCAGTTGTGATGCAGACACCATTCTTCTCTCTTTCTTATAAAAGGCTTTTATAGCGAACACTTGTTGCACACCACTCCACTGCTCCATAATAACTAATGACATGGGGTTCTAAATGAGCTCGCACTGGTTCCTAACTGTCAGTAAGTTCAGGTTTTAGTAATTAGTTTAACTAATGCGCCTGTTTTCCCATCTCCTAGTTAAAAAATGTCATGCCACCCTGTATTTTTTTTTATTGGAAAATCCTGTATTATCTATTATCCAGGGTGCATCGTGCTTTGCTTTGCTTCATTACCATTAATTTTGTTGGCATCAGAGTGTGAGTGTAATTGAGTACGATATTGAACTGCAATAGGTGTCAATGTTTCCCTAATTCAAACCCTTCTGATTCACACACATCATTTGTATTCAGGTCCTGGGGTCCAAAAGAAAAAAAAAACTGCTTTCCCTAATGATATTTTTGTGCACTCATTGTTCAAAAGCTCACATCAGCAAAAATAAAACAACAACGACACGAATAAACATACTGTAGCATCTCCTCTCCTTCCCGTCCTGCCAGTCACCTGTGACTCTGAGGAGTTGCGTTCCAAATCAAATTGCGTACAAGTGATTTTAGTCTGATTTGATTTGATTGCTTCGAAAGTTAGCCCCGAATTCACTCTGTCGCTTCGCGTTCTTCTGTGATCAGGCAAGCTAGCAGTAATTGAATCGTATGGAGAGAAAGCACTCAGGGAGGGGAAGAAAGAGAGAGAGAGAGAGAGAGAGAGAGAAAGAGTCTTGCTGTGTAGCAGAGCAACAAAATAGAGCAATGCATGCCAAAAAAAAGAGCTTATGGACTCAGGATTAGTGCAAAAGCATCTGAAGAGCCTTCCATTCCATGTCCAATTTCTAATTGGCATGACACTTAGTTTCATGTTGTCGCTCCAGGATCTTTCAAATTTCTCAAATTCCTCTTCATCTTTCTAATGTTTTTTTATGCAATCATACGGCTTTGCTGCTAATTAAAACAATGACTTTGTGGAGCGACATATTTTCACTGTAACCAGGACACTGTCTAGTAGCTCTTGTTGCATTGTTTTCATACAGTTACAAAAATGTCAACACGAAGAAAGAAAAAGAATGAAGAAAAGATAATAGCATGTCATTACGTTGTAACGCGTATGTTCGGTCACATATATATAATAGAGGGAAATCCATTTATCTGAAAGTAGAGCAAAATAAAGAATGTAATCAAAACCAAACCAAGTATGAATACACAAGCAACACAACCAGTAATTTACCAACACTACATCAGTAAAGTAAAATAAAACTCACAACCCCATTACAGCTCCTCAGAAGAATTCAATCCAGTCAGAGCCATTACAATATTTAGTCTGGGATTAAAAAAACTTTTTACCAAATGCTATGTGAAATTTGCTATCCACATCAAGGTGTATAATATAGATCGAAAATTGGTAAAAAAAAAATGTCCTTAGCAATTGGAATACGCTAAATGAATATGCACTGAGCTAGAAAACAATCATTTACGCCCACACCCACTGAATTTTACAAAGATTTTTATTTTCAACATAAATAAGCCGCACCTGTCTATAAGCCGCAGGTCTACATTGAAACTAATGAACTTTACACATGCTTTAACGAAAGACCGTGCCTGTAACACGGCATCGTCATGCGTTTAAAAATCACCATTGGTGGAAGTTTTTCTCCCGATGCCGTGCAGCTCAGAACACAGGTGAAGTGCGTTTTTTCATGCCTGGTTGTTTTCAGCGTGACGAATGATTCGCATTTTCTTGTTGACAGTCCGAGTGAGCTGCAGGTCAAACGTCAGAGGAACCTCAGCCATATTTATGATGTGGTGCAGCTGATTCAGTGGGAGCGCATCTGATTTGATATAAAGAATTTCATTGGTTCACCTGAACCCGTTCGGCAATTTTATTGGTCTAATGTTATGGGGCTCAGTTTTTTTGGCTTGAAGCTTGTGACCCGGGAAAAATCCATAAATTAGCCGAATCATTGTTTAAGCCGTGGGGTTCAAAATGTGGAAAAAAGTAGCGGCTTATAGTCCGGAAAATACGGTACATTTCCGGCATTTAGCAGACGCCCATGTCCAGAGGGACGTACAAAAGTGCTTTGAGTCAAGTCAAGTTTATTTCTATAGCACTTTTCACAATATTGTCTCAAAGCAGCTTTACAGAACTTTAAGAGTTTAGGTGAATGGTGTGCATTTATCCCTGATGAGCAGCCATGGTGACTGTGGCAGGGAAAAACTCCCTTAGATGTCATGAGGAAGAAACCTTGAGAGGAACCAGACTCAAAAAGGGAACCCATCCTCATTTGGGTGACATCAAGAGTGTGATTATAGTCTTTAAACAACACAGAACACTGGAGAGTGAGAACTAACATGAGCACTGGAATGTAAGATTATGAGTAATGTTCTTTCTACAGTTTTCTACAGTCATTATGGTTATAAAACTAGGAGCTACTGAGCAACTCATAAAATAGCTCAACATTTGTGATCATCACAGATCCAACACCAGCTTCTCCATGCCAGAGTCTCTAAACACTCCAGGAGGTCCAGTGTCCAAACTCCACATGAAGTGGGATCCAGTTGACGCTGGTACGTCTCTAGATGGTTCAGGATGTTTGTGGGCATCTACTTCTTTAAAGGTCCACAATCTTCACAAGGTGTGATGTGACTGGAGCTGGAGCAACCTCAGGATGCCTTGGCATGGGTAGCGAAAGAGAAGCAGTGGAGAGGAATTAGCGTAGCTGCTGTTCATGATATTAACAAGCACAGGTTGATAATGTGAATGTGATCAGATGTTCTGGAGCATTTGTGGTTATGATATGTGATGTGTGTTATGTGTAGGCTTTGCTAAAAAGATACATTTTTAATCTGCACTTAAACTGGGAGAGTGTGTCTGAGCCCCGAACACTGTCAGGAAGACTATTCCAAAGTTTAGGAGCTAAATGTGAGAATGTTCTACCACCTTTAGTGGACTTTTCTATTCTAGGAACTACTTGAAGTCCGGAGTTTTGAGATCTCAGGGAGCATAACGGTTTGTAGCGTGTTAGAAAACTGGAAAGATACATGGGAGCTAAACCATTTAGTGTTTTGTAGGTAAGTAGCAGTAGTTTGTAGTCGATTCGAAACTTAACAGGTAGCCAGTGTAGGGATGAGAAGATTGGGGTTATATGGTCATATTTTCTCGACCTTGTAAAACTCTGGCTGCTGCATTCTGGACAAACTGTAGCTTGTTTATTAATGATGCAGGACATCCACCTTTGAGTCTCTAGCAATGAATAAATCATCACTGGTACGCTAGATTACAAACTTAAGATAAATCAGCATACAACTCTGTTGAATATCCTTTATTTTTTAACAAAGCAAACTTGGAAAGTGTTAGTTTAAGTGTTTCGGAAAGAGTAAGCTCTTGGAACCTTGGAGATAGCCAGGGACTCCACTGTTCAGACATCTAGGGGAAGTTCATTCCACCGCCTCGGTGCCAGAACAGAGAAGAGCCTTGAAGTGTACTTACCTCTTATTCTGAGAGAAGGTGGTGCCAGTCGACCAGTGCTGGAGGATCTCAGACAGCGTGGTGCAGTGCGAGGTGTGATAAAATCTCTGAGGTAAGATGGTGCTGGTCCATTTTTGGCCTTGTAGGCAAGCATCAGTGTTTTAAATCTGATATGTGCAGCTACTGGAAGCCAGTAGAGGGAGCAGCAGTGGGGTGGTGTGGGAGAACTTTCATTTTGAATCATTTGCAATGGACGAATAGCATTCAGAGGGAAACCTGCTAGCAGAGAGCTGCAGTAGTCCAGTCTCGAAATGACAAGAGACTGAACAAGCACTTGGGCAGCCTGTGTGGACAGAAATAGTCGAATCCTTTGGATCAGGCATAACTTTATGGCCACCTGCGTAATATTGTGTTGGTCTCCCTTTCACTGCTAAAACAGTTCTGACCCGTCGGGCATCAACAGCATTAACTTCTTCAGCAATTTGAGCTTCAGGAGCTCATCTGTTTTATTGGACCACACAAACCAGCCTTACCATGACCCTGTCACTCGGTCACCACTGTTCGTTCCTTGGACCACTTTTGAGAGATTCTGAGGATAAAATGTTTACTGAGGATAAATGTTTACCTCCTTCTGAGGATAAAACATTTTAATAAATCCCCAATCCTGTAGATAGAAGAAGTGAACAGTTCACCAGAATAAACAGTTCACAAGACAGCCTTACATTTCTTCAGTGTTCACATATGATTTACCTGAAAGATTTTGCAGGCATGTTACTTTTGTACACCATATACTTTTTTTAGTGTTCAGGATTCCTGGTCCACTCCTGAGCTCAGGTTGGCATCCCATTACCAGTTAATTCCAACATCATAAACCATATTCTCCTCATATCCCTGTGGGTTTCCTCAGTTTTTTCTTACCAACATGCCCAGTGTTCCTAATAATCTTCATATATTTTTTAAACCAGAAGACCCAAGTTGAATGAATTTACATTTGCAGAATTTTACAGATGCCTTTATTCAAAGCGACTTACAACTGAGTAGTTGAAGGTTAAGGGCACCTTGGTGGTGCTGGGATTTGAGCTTATTACCTTTAAATCTAGAGCCCAATGCCTTAACCACTGAGCTACCACTTCTCAATTCTATGAAGTGAATGCAGACTGATTAAATAACATTAACATTAAAAAAATCTGGCAAAAAAATGTAAATAAAAAATAAAGCAAATAAAACCATTCTTATAAAAGTAAAAAAAAACTACGCAGGTTTTGTGTTTTGAATATTTTTAGCCTTTGTTGCCTTCAAAAATCAAAT
Organism: Silurus glanis; assembly: GCA_014706435.1. NCBI lineage: Eukaryota > Metazoa > Chordata > Actinopteri > Siluriformes > Siluridae > Silurus > Silurus glanis. The sequence goes on from JAAIIK010000121.1 coordinate 656,825, forward strand.
GTCTTTTGAGTTGTCAGTGAAGAAACCCTGAGGGAGAACTGAGCTTGCAGAGCTTTCGACTCCAAGTTGCGTTTTAGTAACCTAAAATAAACATTATAAGAATGCTTTATTTATGTCCATTAAAGCAAATCTGAACACCTCCTGTTCCAGTTTTGTGTTTCACACACTTAATCATTTACGAACTAATGAATTCAATTCAATACATTTTTATGTGTATAGCGCTTTTATAAAGCAACTTTACACAGATAAAGCAGTAATAAAAAAATGCATACATTTTTTCCTTTTAATCGTAAGTTCATATTTAATGAGTGAACCAGTGGCAACTGTGGCAAGGAAAAACTGATGGCATGAGGAAAAAACCTTTAGAGCAACCATGCCACGGAATGTCCATTTATTACAATTCCATCATTATTAAGTTTGTTGAATCAATTGTTAATTACTGATTTTATATATTAACCAGACAATGAAGTAATATTTTAATGCCATTAGTGAATAGGTTTCATCCTTTTCAGCCATTTATTTTTTTACATTCATGTTCCTCCTATTTCATTCATTTTATCCTTACAGGTGGCACTCAGGGTCAAGAACATGGTGTCTGAGGGTCTCCATCATCACCCATACATGTTTTATCAGCTGAACACTGTGAACTAATGCTTTTGTCTTCTTTTTCTTCTACTTTCTTCTTTTTTCCTCTCAAGGCTATCAGTGGGCTAAAGCTGCAGAAAGAAGAATCAAAACATCTTATACAGACTCACTTTAAACTTCTCACTGCTCAATTACACTCTAAAGGACAAACGTTGTGGACATCTGACTATACGATTTTTGTTTTTGGAACATTACAATTTCATATTAAGTCCACATTTGCTCTTATACTAACCTCCACTGTTTTGCGAAGATGTTCCACTAGATTCTGACAGAAAGAAAGAGAGAGCACGTATTTAAGTGTTAAGGGCCTGAAAGAAAGAAAGAAAGAAAGAAAGAAAGAAAGAAAGAAAGAAAGAA
>JAAIIK010000121.1:665140-679170 GCA_014706435.1 Silurus glanis
GGTGTAGGTGAGTGTGCAAAATATGCTGAGGTAGTTTGAGGTAGAAGGGGTCCATGTTGGTATTCTTATTGTAATGGGGTGTAGGTGAGTAGGGTAGGTGAGTAGGTAAGTAGGCCCAGCAGGGTGCGGGGCCAAAAGAGTAAGTATTTAAAGATGCATCCCAATATACTGCATATTATTTAAAATAAATCTTAAATTCCTTTTAGTTCTGTGTTTTGTGTTACACATAAAGGTTCCTCAAACACCTCCCTTGGCTTTTCCATTTCAAATTCATAAAATAAAATACAAAAACAGAATACAGAAGCAAGCAGGTCGTGATTATGTTAAGAGCTGTACATCCTGTTGTTACAGCTTTAGCTTAATAAGCTCAAATTCAGGAATTATTCATACTGGACCCTCACACTGTGTGTGAGTGTGTGTGTATGTGAGACATAAATTAGCTTTTGGTCAGAGTTGCCTCCCGGGCTGTTACGTGACAAAGCCGGATTTTGTGGATGTGATCCGACAGCTAAAAGGGAGAAATGATTGACATTACTGAGGTGGGTTTAAAGTAGGCACCTTACAGGTGAGAGTGTTTTATATTCAGGTCACATCCTCCACTCCATTTCCTCACATGTCACACTGGACAAGCCCAGACACATGACTTCTGACACTCACACAATGGAAAGGTCACACACCGCATGTGTTGATTTTTCTTTAAGACGCCATTAACACCAAGCCAGTCCCGTGTCCCTATTTTAACACCATGCACATTTTTCTTCTTCTATTTGATAGGCAGGCCTTGACCAAACACTGGACAAGAAAAGTTTTCCTATTGGCATTCAGGACAGATTTCTGTGAGCACACACACACACACACACACACACACACACACACACACACACAAACAAAAAATGCAAGGTTACAGACCCAGCAGGGTTCCTCTGAGCTTTTTCTTGAATGTCTCCAGCCACACCTCCACATGCTGAGCTAAAATGTTTTGCTCTGCTGTGCTCCTGTTAGAAACATAAGCTTTAATATGTGAAACATTCACTTATGTACCTGTTGGCATGAGGGCAGATGGAGGACATGGGAACAGGATGGTCAGTTTATCCTGAGGTCACACAAAATAATTATTTCAGGACTGAAAAACATGGCATGTGTTGAATATACAATTTTTATGTTTATTATTTTCTATATAAAACACATCATCGAGCTGGATCTTGATTCAGTCATTGACTCACTCCATCTCTGACTAACTCACTCGTTAATTATATAATTTACAATAATAGCATTTGCATCTCCATTCTGCATACCATTCTATGTAACACTGTATATCCTGCACTTGCTGTTATTGCACTCTGGTTAGACCCAAACTGCATTTTGTTGCCTTGTACTTGTACATGTGTAATGACAATAAAGTTGAATCTAATCTAATCTAATCTCATTCATACAAATGAGCAGCTATGGGCTTAAGAGCCTTGATCAGGGGCACAGGAGTGGCAGCTTGGTGTAGATGGGATTTGATCTCATGACCTTTGGATCCAAAAGTCCTATGCCTTAACCACTTCTCTCTCACTCACATGCTTTCATGTAAAAATAAATAATCACCCTCTTAATATCGCATGCTCTATATGAGAAAAAAAGTATTGGGACACCTGAACTTTCTGGCCAAATTTCCAAACAGTCACTACAAAGCTGTAAGCAGATACTGTAAGTGATAAAAAGCCTTTGAATGTGGAAGCATTGAATTTCCCCCTTGATTAAACGAGGAGACCCAAACCTGTTCCAGCATGACAGTGCTCAAAGCCACCTACATGAAGATATGCATTACATTGGATGGAGTGGAACATTTCCGGCTCTGACCTCAACCCTACTAAACACCTTTGGGATGAATGTGAACACTGACTGCATCCCAGGCCTCCTCACCTCAACTACATCAGTACCTGACTTTACTAACACCCAAAAGTCTATCAAGCACACTCTAAAATCTAGTGGAACATCTTTCCAGAAGACTGGGGCTAAATGCGAAGGAGATGTTTAAAAACCTCCTTACAGTGTGTGTATGTATGTATATATATATATATATATATATATATATATATATATATATATATATATATATATATATATAATATACCAGGAAGTAACCAGGACGTGGTTGTTAGTAGCAGTGCGAACAAGCTAATGATTATGACCTCTGCTGGAAGGAACAGGAAGTGTCCTGAACTATTGTGATAAAACTCAAATTTAATTAAATGTCAAATTCGGGTTAAATGTCAAACTGTCCTCATCAGTGTTCCTCAGAGAGCCAAGTATCTGTCACCTGACCTTTAAGCTCTTGGAGCATTTGGGTTCTCAGTGCATTTCATAGAATCAATGGGTCAGTAAAGGTGACTGTGGTTGGTTTCAACTTTATGATATTAACATAACATCTCAGTTGGATGCTTTTCACCGTGAAGCAGTAAAATGTTAACAACCACCACAGGACTGTTTTTTTTTTTTTTTACTACATGCCTGCTTCTTCTCCACAGCATTTTCTGTAACCTTTTATAAAACTTTAGATGATTTAAAAATAGATGAAAGCTTCATTTTGGTTAGAGAGACCCAGCTCAGCATCATCCTTCAAATTTTCGAGATCAAATGACACATCGTGGTAATTATGTTCTGGCTAGTTGGGATATTCAATCACGTGCGGATTTGATTAGTATAGCAGGATTAAGTTGTTTAAGATAAATGTGTCCCCAAATATTGCTTAAAAAAAGCTACAGTATATATAATGATACTTAACACCATGATTTCCACAATTGGCTGTTCAGTGGTACAATGGCTAAAGAGCACAAAGTATTTTACTGCTGCAGAGTTATTGCTTCAAGGATATTAAGTAAATTAAAAATAAAATGCAATGATTTGCAAATCTCATAAACCCATATTTTATTTGCAATATAACATAGAAAACAGATCAAATGTTGACATTGAGGAAATGTAGAATTTTAAGAAGAAAAGAAGGCAATTTTGAATTCACTTGTTGCAACATGTCTCAAAAGAGTTGGGATGGGGCAAGAAAGACTAGAAAAGTTAGTGCTTCTAAAAAAAGAAACATTTAAATGAATATTTTGCAGGTAATTATGTTATTTGGCAACATTTTAGTAAAATGATTGGGTATTAAAAGAGTATCTAAGAAGGATATTCAATCTAGGAAAAGTGTGAGTTTCAGAATGATGTACCTCAACATGAAATTGCAAAAAACTTTCAAAATCTTATTGTTTACCATACATAATATTATCAAAAGTTTCGAAGAATATAGAGGAATCAGAATATGCACAAGAGACAAGGGGGCGAGAATCAGTTGCGTGATCTTTGGACCCTCAGGCAGCAATGAATTAAAAACATTTATGATTATGTAATGGAAACCACTGCCTAGGCTCAGAAATACCTTTAAAAATCATTGTCTGTGAACACAATGTCATCAACAAATGCAGATAAAAGCTGTATCATGCAAAGAGGACGCTATATGTGAACATGATCCAGAAATGCTGCCATTTTTTGTGGACCAAAGCTCATTTAAAATAAACATATCTTCTTCTTCTTTCGGCTGCTCCCATTAGGTGTCGCCACAGCGGATCATCCGTCTCCATACCACCTTGTCCTCTACATCTGCCTCTTTCACACAAACTACCTGCATGTCTTCCCTCACCACATCCATGAACCTCCTTCTTGGCCTTCCTCTTTTCCTCTTTCTTGGTGGCTCCATCCTCAGCATTCTTCTACCAATATAACTCATGTCCCACCTCTGCACATGTCCAAACCATCTCAATCTGGCCTCCCTCACCTTGTCACCAAAACATCCTACATGGTCTGTCCCTCTAATAAACTCATTTCTAATCCTGTCCATCCTCGTCACTCCCAACAAAAAACCTTAACATCTTCAGCTCTGCTACCTCCAGCTCCGCCTCCTGTCTTTTACTCAATGCCACTGTCTCTAAACCATACAACATCGCAGGTCTCACCACAGTCCTATAAACTTTCCCTTTCATTCTTGCAGAATAAACATAAAATAAACATATGTCAAGTGAAAAACTATTCTGTGGTCAGATTAATCAAACGTTGAACTTCTTTTGATTTCTATGCATGGCATGTCCTCTGGACTAAAGAGGAGAGGGACCATCTGGCTTGTTATTAGCTATAATTTTAAAAGCCTGCATCTCTGAAAGTATGGGAGTGCATTAGCGCCTGTGGTCAGCCTGCACACCTGTAAAGGGTCCATCAATGCTAAAAGGTATATACAGGTTATAGAGCAACGTCTTTTTCGAAGAAGGTCTTTTTTATATATTTCTATATAAAAAATATATAAAATATATTTTTATATATTTTCAGCAAGGAAATGCTAAACCGCTTACTACGGCATGACTTCATAGTAGTAGAGCCTGGGTGCTGAACTGCCTGCCTGCAGTCTAGACCTTTCACTATTTGAAAACATTTCATGCATCATAAAACAAAATATATGACAAAAACGTTGAACAGCTAGAATCCTGTATGAGACACAAATGTCATGGACATTCCTCCTTCAAAACTCTAGCAAAATGGTCTCCTCAATTCCCAGACATATATAGACTGTTCTTAAAAGAAGAGGAGATGCTACACAGTGGTAAATACTGCACTGTCCTAACGTTGTTTTTAATTGTACACAGTGTTCCAACAGCTTTGGAATTGGGTTTGTACAATTGAATTAAACAGAATTGTGATAAAACAAAAATAAAATGGTTATGAAATAAAAATAAAATAGCAATAAATATAGTAAAAAAGATAAAAAAAAAAAAAGGATAAAAAATGAGAAAGAATGAAAAAGTATTAAGTAATACGTTGTAAGGAATAAAAATAAATAAATAAATAAATAAATAAAATATTTATATTCCAGAAGCTAGTACCAGTAATATGTTTGCCATTTAGAGGCATGTTTGGCATTGATGATATGATGATTTTTTTTCCTGAGAAAAGTACAACAAATTTTATTTACAGCATGATTAAATGCAGACGGTTGGAACATCATTAACCCTGTGCAGTAGAAGTTTCGGTCTGGTTTTATTGTTTTCCTGGAAGTATTAGGCCTGTGGTTAGGCTCATGCTACCCGTCTCATAACTCATCTAAACAATATTCTTGTACAACTTCTCCAGCATCTACAGCTGTGTACAGTATGACAGAAATAATGATTAGTAATAGCACCACGGATGACAGCAGTGTAGACAATGTAATTCAATAACAAGACAACTTGCAAGACATGATAGGATACATTATCTCTTTTTTTTTCTCAACCAAAGAAAAAAAAGATACTGTTATAGATATATTGGATATTTTCCCTCTAGACCACCAGAGGGGACCCTCAAGCATGTCTTCTTCCAATTTTGCACACCTGTTTTGTTTTAATCATTTAATCATTTAACTTGTTTTGTGTTGTGGCAATTTTTTATTAAATACAATGTAATAAGTGATTTTTTTTCCTCTGTATCTTGATTTGTTTCACTGGTTATCTCTTGTTTTTAGAAAATCTACAGTTCTACATTTGCATCCGCCTCCCTGCTGGATCTACACAGTGACAAACATCTTAAACATATGACATCACATCTGTATAGAATCAGTAGTCATGATCATTTAGTGTTTTAGGGGGATTTTATTGTGACACCACCTTCATGTGAAAAAACTGAAGCTTAGGAGGGATTTTTGTGAAAACAGCCATGCAATGATTTTGCTGACGGTGCTTTTTTCCCCCAAAGCCCTGACAGCACAGGAAATTAATAATTACACAGTCTTCTGCAACCCGGAGAAGTTCTGCATGAAGAGTATAGGTAAGTATATACTATATTTTGGTGGAGTGGTAGCTCAGTGGATACAATGTTAGACTTGATTAGAAGGTCATGGGTTCAAACTCCAGCACCACCAAGCTGCCACTGCTGGGTTCTTGAGCAAAGCCCAATTGTTACCCCTCAATTGTTCAGCTGTATAACTGAGATAACTGTAAGTCGCTTTGGATAAGGGTGTCTGCCATATGCTGTAAATGTGAGTATATATCCAAACATTTAAGTAAGAAATCATGTTAGATAAACATGTCATGTTGCTGTTCATGCTGTAGACCAGTGGTGGGCTGTGCATTTGGTACCTGGGCCTTTAGTGGGGACTTACCCGATTAATTAATTTGCACCGCTCCTCAGAGGCTGTAATCCAGTGGTACCGCTCGTATTCACTGGTCTGGAAGTGGAGAACAAACCCTTTCCCGGACTGAGACAAGCTAGCTAGCTTCGGGGTTAGCCGACCTCCTCACCATGTCTAGCTTTTCTGGAAAATGTATTTTTAAGTATGTCCACGACCAAATCAATTTCTCTTCCTCCGTAGACATTAAAAAGTCTAACTTTGATATATTAATGTGTGCAGCGCTACACACGTGTTTTGCCAGTCGAACTTGGCTGTAACAGTTTCCCTCTGATCAAACAATCAGAGGACGGAAAAATGCTGACGCTATTCTGGGCCAGCTAGCTGCCTTGTGGGGCGAATTTGAAATCTGATTGGTTAAAAAAAAAACAGATTCATTTCTTATTAAGACTAAGGTAAAAAAGCCAGCGCTACAGACTTTAAAGGCCGTGGGCAGATTAGATTGATTGGACAAAAAGTCTAACATCCACATACACGTACTGGAAGCAGTGCAGCCAAGAGAATCGCTATGAAATGAAGAGAATAAACTGTTGGGAATAAATTAATACAATTTCATGGAACAAATATTAGAATTTAGGTTGTAAATGTAGGTCAGTGCTTCTGATAGTGTTTAGGCCAGCAGAGAAGACCACTGCTGTAGACATAGTTAAAATGATGGAATGGTCACTTGTTGAATATCTTCACCAGAGACAAAAAAGTATGTGGTTCTTTCCCAAAATTTCACCACAAAGTTAGAGGACCCAAACTTGTTCCGGCATGACAATGTCCCTGTGCTCCATGAAATTCTGCTTTACAAGGATTAGAGTGAAATATCTTAAATGGCCTGCTATAGAGCTCTGACCTCAAGCCTATTGAACACCTTTGGGATGGACGTGAATGCTGACTGGACCCCAGACCTCCTCATCTCACCCACATCAGTGCACAGATTGACCTGGAATACAAATATTTGTATATGAAATGTTGTCTTACTTTTGCAGCTACATTAAGATTTGTTTTTGGAAGCTAAAATTCTGCTCCTTCATTTAGACTCTTATGAAACTCTTGACAATTTAGAGGCCTACTCAAAGAGCACAACCCTTTAGGCACCAAATTTCATTTTACAAATGGCTCCACACTGCTCTGGCTACTATTTAATGCACTGTTTAATTAATTTTATTTCATATTTTTATAGAGTCGAATGCAAACATGCAGGCCGAGTAGGCCGAGTACAGGGAAGAGCAGTCACGTTCAGTTACATACCATCTGCTCTACAGGCTGCTCATATTTTCTACACCCACATTTACAAATTGAGGAGAAAACTTTATTCACTTAATGCATTTAAATGTATATAACAAGTGCACAAATCAATTGAAACATTATGAGACGTTCTGACAGTTTAGGCCAGAACCTATTCAGAAAGATAAGAACCTTTAAGTATCCAAAGAACCCTTAAATCCTTGTCCTTTTATTATATTTAACAGAAGTCTTTATCCCAATCAAAAAAAAAAATATATCTGTATGGAGAGAAAATAGTTCAGAGGACAAGTTATTTCTTTTTGTTTTGTTTATTTATTCAGAAGAAATGCTTATTTAGATACTGCTGAATGCCGTAGGTCTTTAGCTGTAATTTGAACACTGTTAGTGACTCAGTATTTGGACATCAAGGGGTAGTTTGATCCACCATCTTGGTGTCAGAAAGATGAAGTGTTCATCTCTCAGGGTACTTATTTGAGGATCGGAAGGAGCATGGTGCTATGGTAGAGTTTCAGAGGGAGCATGGTGAACTGGGAGAGGATGGAGGGAACATGGTGTAGTGATAGAGGTTAAATGGAGTTTGGTGAAGTGGCAGAGGATGGGGAGGGGTGAAGTCCCGTGGTGGTGCAGTTCATTGAGGAAAGTGTGGGGTAGTGGTAGAGAATGGAAAAAAAGTGTGGGGTAGTGGTAGAGAATGGAAGAAAAGTGTGGGGTAGTGGTAGAGGATTGAAAAAGTGTGGGGTAGTGATAGAGGATGGAGAAAAGTCCTTCACAACTATTTTAAACACAGAATTGGATTTGAGCAACATTTTTACTCACGTAGACAATGGTATTTTTCGAACGATTAAAGAAAGATTATTTTTTGATTGATTTATTCATTTGTTTGTTTATTTATTTTAACAATAGTAGATTGATTTGTATTCAAGGTTATCCTATACGTGTCAAGTCCCTGGCTACTTCCTGGTTACCTCCTTTCTTTATTATTCAAGCAGTTTACCAACATGACATCGTTTGTTAAGTCTTTCTAATCCTCGTGTTTGTGTGAGTTCCAAGTTTCTGAATGTCTTGCTCTGCCTTGAATCCTTGCTTTGTTTAATAGACTTGTCTTCGGATTCCCTTCTAGCCTTGTTAAGCCTGTTTGTTCGTGTTTTGTCCCTTATCACTGTAGATATTTGGATTGTGGTTTCATTTTGTTTGCCGAGATCATTATTAAATCTTTTGCAAATGGACCTACGTTCTGCTTTTGAATCTCCGTCGCTGCACAACCATTTGGGATAATCGCGTCAGAGCGCTGTTCAGCTCTTGACTCTGATTTGTTATACAGTGGTAATTAAAGTAGTCAGGGGGTAAAAGTAGCTCTGCTTCAGCACCGTCATGAATTGGAAGTGGAGGCAAAAAATGGAATATTGTCCTATAGAACACACACACACACACACACACACACACACACACACACATATACATATATATATATATATATATATATATACACAAACTAGCAAAAAAAATTATAAACATGGTGTGTAATTGCAAAGGGTCACTTCAAGATCAATATCTTTGTCTTTCCAATATCAGCAAACAAAAAAGAGTTACCGTATTTTCCGGACTATAAGCCGCTACTTTTTTCCCACGCTTTGAACCCCGCGGCTTAAACAATGAAGCGGCTAATTTTTGGATTTTTCCTGGGTTTTTCCCTGTTTCACAAGCTTCATGACGAACTGAGCCCCATAACATTAGACCAACGAAATTGCCGAACGGGTTCAGGTGACCCAATGAAACTCTTTATATTAAATCAGATGCGCTCCCACTGAATCGGGCCGCACCACATCATAAATATGGATGATGTTCCTCTGACATTTGACCTGCCGCTCACTCGGACTGTCAACAGGAAACGCGAATCATTCGTCACGCTGAAAACAACCGGGCATGAAAAAACGCACTTCACCTGTGTTCTGAGCTGCACGGCATCGGGAGAAAAGCTTCACCGATGGTGATTTTTAAACGCACGACGATGCCAAAAGAAAAACTCCAGAGAGAAATTGTTGTGAAAGGCAGGAGGAAGACAGTGAACAATGACTTTCTTGGTAGGCTACTGTTTAGATACAAGCCGTGTAACAGACACTGTCTTTCATTAAAGCCTGTGTAAAGTTCATTAGTTTCAGTGTAGACACCTGCGGCTTATAGACAGGTGCGGCGTATTTATGTTCAAAATAAAAATCTTTGTGAAATTCAGTGGGTGCGGCTTATATTTGGGTGCGCTTAATAGTCCGGAAATTACGGTATATATTAGATTTGCTAGCATTACATTTCTCTTCATTTCAACTACTGTAGGAGACCTAAACCTGTTCCAGCATTCCAGCTCCATGAAGATGCTTTACATGGGTTGGAGTGGAAGATTTCCTACTACAGAGCTCTAACCTCAACACTAGTGAACACCTTTAGGAGGAATGTGATTGCTGACTGCACTCCAGGCCTCCACAACTACACCTACATCAGTAAATGACACACACAAATCTCCACAAAATCTGTTGGAACATCTTTCCAGAAGAGTGGAGGTTATTAATACAAATGGGGACTAAATGTGGAATGAAATGTTCAAAAAGTACATCTTAGGCACAGGGGTTTGCAAACTGTGAGATTTGAGCAGAAACCCTGAGGGCAAAGAAAGAACACAACCCATTATTTTTTTCCTAATCCCCAAAGAAACAGTGGCAAGAGAAGTCACATTGAACACTTGTATTAATAGCCTTATATGCATTTTTTATTTATTTATTCATTTATATATAGCAAATAAAAAAATTAAAAAGGAGTAATATACGTACTCTACATGCATTGCTTGAGGTATTGAGATGAACAGTATACAAAACACAAGTCAAGCTAGATGTTAACAATGTCCTATCTTCTTTTTTTTCTTTTTTTTCTCATGAAGGCTTCTACAGATGACCATTTGCTTATGATTTATTCACTTTCTGGTAAAGTGAAGTCAAGTGTGAATGCGAGTAGCCTAGGTGTTGATATTGTTAGGTTAATTGCATTGGGTATGTGTGCCGGTCCCAAGCCCGGATAAATGGGGAGGGTTGCGTTAGGAAGGGCATCCAGCGTAAAAACATGTGCCAAATCAAACATGCGGATGATCCGCTGTGGCGACCCCTAATGGGAGAAGCCGAAAGAAAGTTTTAATTGCATTGGCTATATCCGCCTCTCTGTCTTACACGTTTTTAAGACTGTCATGGCTTTAAAATAAGTGTACACTATATAGACATAAGCATTGTGGCACCTGACATGTCCAGCCATTTGTAATTGGAGGCATACAATTGCATAGGATGTGTTTAGATGTTGTAGCATCTGAACTAGGAGACCCAAATCTGGTTAAGCATGGCAATACCCCTGTGCACGAAGGTTGGAGTGGGAGATCTTCAGAGCTCTGACCTCAACCCTATTGAAAACTTTAGGGACTTCACTAACACCCTTGTGGCAGAATCAAAATGTCTCAATAAGTCTCAGCTCAGTGTAAAAGATGTTGGACTTCTCATCAGAAGGTCATGGGTTTAAATCCCAGCACCAAAAAGCTGCCACTGCTGGGCCCTTGAGCAAGGCCCTTAACCCTCAATTGTTTAACAGAGATAACTGTAAGTTGCTCTGGGTAAGGGCATCTGCCAAATGCCATGAATGTAAATGTAACCAAACTACGCAATCATGAAAAACCTTCAATATTGCTAGTAGTTGATGTAGAATGTAATATTGCTGCATTAACTGCCATAAACCAATGGAATAATGGCATATTCCGACTCTGGAGACCGACACGGAGACACATCTCCATCCAGATAGTCATGACAAATCTGATCAATGATCTCTCCCTCCAATAAAGCAGTGAATGTGTCAGGAGTGGGGCGTCTGCTGAGCGGCTCTAATCTGCGAGGCTCTATAAGACCCTGCTCTCTTTCTCTCTCTATCATAACCGAGATTTATTTCACACCGGCTGTGTTCCAAATCTCTGTATGAACCATAAACCTGCAACACCGAGCACGATTTAAAGCTCTGTAGAGGAAAGTGAGCTGAGATGAACAATAAAAGTAGATGGATAGAGAGGCATGGTGTAGCATACAGCAAATATATATATAAACTATGTGTTTTTTTTTTTTTTTTTTTCCTTCTTTGATTTTGCTTCATCAGATTAAGACTAATGAGAAAAGTATTACGAGTCTGCAGCGGCGATTGAGAAGCGCCAGAGCGTCATCGTGTATGATTTTCCATAATCTCCAGAAAAATGTGTCTAATTAAAGAGCTCATTATGATTCCTATCAAATGTCAATTACTTGAAGTGACTTTTTCCGGATTGGACTGTGCAGTGAGTGCAGCAGGATGTGAAAAGTCGGTAGATGTTGAAAAAATGTATGTTATGAAGGACAAGACAAAAGTATTGGGACACCTGACGTGTCTAGCCATATGTGGTTCTTCCTCAAACTGTTACCACAAAGTTGAAAGCACACAATTGTATAGGACGTCTAGCGATACATTTTTCCTTTACTTGAACTAGGAGACCTAAACCTGTTCCAGCATGACAATGCCCCTGTGCACAATGACGATCTATAAAGATATGCTTTACATTGGTTGGAATGGAAGATCTCAATATTAGAGAGCTCCTCTTATTGAACACCTTTGGGACTAATGTGAACGCTGACTGCACCACAGGCCTCCTCACCTACATCAGTACCTGCCTTTACCAACACCCTTGTCCATGAATGAGCACAAATCTCAACAGAATCCAGTGGAACATCATCCCAGAGGAGCGGTGTTTATTATAAGAGCAATTGGAGACTAAATATGGAATGAAATATAAAAAAAAAACGTAGGTGTCCACAAACTTTTGTCTGAGATTTGAACATAAACCCTATGAACAGAGAAAGAGAAAGAACTAAACTCATCATTCTTTCCTAATCCGCAAAGAAGCCTTGGCACGAGAAGCCTCATTAAACATTTGTGTTAATAGCCTTATGTGCATTTGTTCGACTGACACATTGGGCCTGGTTTTTATTTGTATTTATTTATTTATTTTTTTAGAACAAGCCTCATTGAGTCTCAATCCTCATGACATGTTGTATTACAGCAGTGTCATTTTTACTTAAAACCCGAAATGTGCAGAGGGCTTTCATTTTTCTCTCTGACGCTTAAAAAAAAAAAAAACGACAAGTACAATAAACGATAATGGATATTGTGTTTTATTCCCTTTCAACAAGGGTTTTATATAAACTAGACATTCATGGATGACATCTTGTTTGTGGGTCTTCTCTTTCTCTAGCACTTGGGAGCTTGAAGTCACAAGCGACAACAGTGCTTCATATTTATTTATTTATTTATTTATTTATTTATTTATTTATTTATTCATTTATTCATTTATTTACCCCTTCCAGCCGAAAGTCTTCAGGAGAGACAAGTTCATGCTTTGTGCTTCATGGTTTTCTCAGTAACATGACATAAACTGAGGCTGGTGACAGAACAAGCTGCCACAATACAAACGATAACAAGAACTGACTTCTACAACGCTATATGCAGAGGTGGAAAGAGTAATAAAATATTCTATTTAAGTAAAAGTGCGGTTACTTCAATTAAATTTTACTTCAGTACAAGTAAAGTTATGGGTCAAAAAATCTACTCAATAAAAGTAAAAAGTAGCTCATTTAAAATGTATAGTTACTAGCTACTAAACAGTAAAAAATAAATAAATAAATAAAAAAACGACTAGTTTTTCTTTCTTGTTTCTTTATTTAGTAGTTATTTTTTACTTAGTACAGTGGTACCCCGCTTATCGACTTTAATCCGTTCCTTAAAACCGGCCGAAATGCGAAAAGGTCGAAGAGCGAATGTAATTATCCCATAAGAAATAATGGAAAACCAATTAATCCGTTCCCGACCTCCACCGATACCCATTTATTAACATTTTTGCCCTGTTTTTAGCAGTATTAATACTAAATAATACAGGTACATAAATAATACTGTACTGTATATAATTGTTATGCAGCGTAATGAGCGGAGGCAAAGCCGGGGCACAGTTCGCTTTGGTTTAACGAAAACACGGAGAGTAACAAAAAAAATGCTCCACGTGGGTCGGGGTAAAAAAAGGTCGATAAGCGGGCATTTGGTTGTTCAGCGGGCACAAATTTCGGTCGAAAAACTGTTCGCTAAGCGAAAAGGTCGATGTCCGAGCCGGTCGATAAGCGGGGTACCACTGTAACAGATCATTTCAATCGTAGTTTAGTACAATACTTCAAAAAAATACTTGAGAAAGTAAAATTGCAATTTTCAAAACTGCGTAATTAATTTGTCCTTTAGAAGTACACAAAGAATTGCTCAATTGCAGTAATGCGAGCAAATGCAATTCGTTATTTTATACCTCCGACTATATGCACATAAAAATGGACAAAAGTGCAGTGTTGGCATTATTTAATTAAGAAATCGTGGGGGGTGTAAAGGGAAAGAAAAACACTCCATTAACACTTGCTGTAGTCAGATTTTGGCCAGTTGGGAGGTCCAGGTTCTATTAAATATGGACACTGTGAACTCCAAGACCACACACACACACACACACACACACACACACACACACACACACACA
>JAAIIK010000121.1:679180-701144 GCA_014706435.1 Silurus glanis
CACACACACACACACACACACACACACACACACACACACACACACAACTTTCCAAACTATTACTTGACCACAGGTGTGCTCAGTTGCATATTCACAAACACACACACACACACATACACACACACGCACATGCATACATATATACTATAATACGTACTTTAAAAGAGACAATTATTCACAAGCTGAGGTCAAACTCATTATGACTTGCTGCTTTGTTGTACCAAACCTTTGGTTTCTTAGGCCATGTTCACACTAACACATTTTTTCATTCTTTCCGTTTTTGCCTTCCGTCACCACTGAGACGGCGTTTTCCACGCTCTCCGAGGTTAATACATTTAAAAACAGTGTTTTCACGTCGCACTGTGGACTGTGAAAATGGAGGCGTTTGAAAACGATGCCGCATTTTTAGGCACTGGCGCAACGTTTAAAGAACCGGAAAGTAAATAAACGGCAGGCAGAAATGCCTTAGGTCGACGCGTCTTACGTTTTGCTCACGCACAATACAGGGATTTAAGCAGAGGGAAGTAACGAATTACAAATAGTTACTGTACTTAAGTAGATTTACTAGTTACATTTTTACTCAAATATCTGTACTTTCTACTTCTTACATTTTTAAAACGGTCTCATTACTTTAGTTTGAATCTATTTGGTGAAATGTCCATATTTTTTCTTCTTGCTGCGACGTTTTCAGCACGTTTTGTATAATTGCGATGCTTTTTAAATCTCCCACTGGTGTATCATTTCCTCTCTCTCACACACCACAGATGTAGACTAGTTTATGAAGCTCACAATGAGCAGTCAGAAGGCATTAAGAAGTTTGGGGTTAACGTGGATGAGACAGAGGGAGTCAGTGATGAGAACATGACTGAGAACAGACACATTCCTGATCATCATCATCTTTTCTCTGCTTGTGTTCTATATGGTGGATCTTCAACCTGGATACATTCATTAGAGAACAACATTTACAATTTTTTTGTATTAATATATTAATTAGGGCTGTCAAAATTAAGGCATTAATATAATGTTAAAGCAAATTCATTTTAACGGCATTATATTAACGCGTGATTTTCTGTTTGACTGTATTTATAAAGAATTTAAATGAAGAAATATTAAAGAAACGAATGAAAATCTTTAACGCCAAACACGATGACTTTGTCTTTTTGATCGTACAGATAAGAGATTAAATACATCATTCAAATCTGTAAAGGGTCTACTTTTATTTGTATATACTTATAATTACAACAAAATGGTGTGCTTCTGTAAAAAAAAGAAAACTGACAGGGGGCGCTCTCTGCCATCTCTGTCTCCTCTCTTCACAGACATAAATAAAACATCCTGAATCTCAGTGAATACTTACCTCACAGACATATGAAATATATCAATAGAAAGCTCATTAAATGTCCACTTTTAAATAAACACATATCCTCTGATTATGTAATTCGTATGAAAGTTAGAAGAGGTACAGCTTAAAGCATAAAGGTACAGTTTTACAGCATAAAGAACAGTTTTTAACTTAAAGGCACTTAAACAGTTCATTTCTCCAAAAGTTTAGCTGAAATACTTGCCAAAAGTTTTATTTACTAGTTGAAGATTTCTTTTTTGTGATCCAGTTCATCCCAGAGCAGTTCAATAGGATTTAGGTGTGTTCACTGTGCATGCCGCTCCATGATAAACAGGATTTTTTTGCTCTTGAATTAATGCTTCCAGAACTTGGAAGTACTCAGAACTTGGCAGTCGAAGCGCAAGTGCATGGTGTTGAAGTTCCTTTCACTTTCCGGAATAAGTCTTCAACCTTCCATGTTTCAAAACAACCCCAAACCAATAGGCTTTCACCTCCATGTTTGACTGTGGGGGTGCGACATATTTTGGACTCATCTGACCACAAAAAATAATATAATACGTATTTTCCTAAATCAGAAAAATGAGGATAATGAGATAAATCACTACTTGTTAAATTTATGTAATTGGATTGGACTTTATGAGCTTCTAATGAGCAGGCATGTAAAACAAACACTAGTGTTTTAATGACAGAGTTACCAATGCTCTGGTTTCCATAGTCCATGTTCAAGCAAAAAACTTTCAAAGGTGGTCTAATGTTTCTTTTCTTTCTTTTTTTTTTTTTCACACAATGCTTTTATGTTGTAAAAATGTGCAATCACAGGAAAACGAAGGGGCGGCACAACATTCTATTATATAATCGTTCAGCATCTGAGAGCGAACAGCATCCCGGTCTCCACAGCAACCCTGCTGTCTGATCCATCTCTGACAGATTATAATGAGGTTGTTACTCACTTACAATCTACTCTGCATGGGAAAACCGAATCAGAGGACGACTCTATAAATCATCACCCAAGCAATGATGGTGTCAGCGGTCAGGACAGATGATTCAATTCAATTTTATTCAATTCATTTTTATTTGTATAGCGCTTTTAACAATGAACATTGTCTCAAAGCAGCTTTACACAGATAATGTGGTGATAAAATAAATATGTTTTGTGTAAGTGTAAGTTTGTTCCTGATGAGCGAGCCGGTGGCGACTGTGGCAAGGAAAAACTCGCCGAGGTGGCATAAGGAAGAAAAGTTGAGAGGAACCAGACTCAAGAGGGAAACCCATCCTCATCTGGGGATGAATTGTGGATTATACAGAAATGGGGGATTATACTGTACATGTCTTGTTGATCAAATCGAATTTGGGCTGATGAAATGAACATTCGCTCATTCCGATCGGATCACTGGAAACTAGAATAATCGTCTCAATGTGTTTGAACAATCTCTGGATTTTGCCTGCTATATGAAGTACACTTTATTGATTAATTTCGATGACTTTATAAAAGGTAAAGGTACTTTATAATTGAAAGTGAAATTCCTCTTCATTTTCAGCTTTTCGACAGGGTGTTTCTATTTTCTGGATTTTTGCTTGTTGGATGAGCACATTAAAGATATAACAAGTGAGATATATTTTGTTATTTCTGTATATATTTTAAAACCTTCAATTTTATAAGACTTTTTATATTCACTTTATATGGACATGTGACCTTTACAGCCATATATGCTTCCTCCCCAAACTGGTACCACACAATTGTATAGGATGCCTTTGGATGTGGTTGCATTTTATTATGAACACCTTAGGGATTAATTGGAACCCAGACTGCACCTGCTCCTCACGCTACATTAGTGTATGAGTTTACTTATTGCCTTGTGGCTGAATAGAAACAAATTTCCACAAGCACACTCCAAATTCAAGTGGATTATCTAGGGAAATAAGCTTCCCAATGTATACAGCTATGGGAGATTTCGTTGCAATGCTTTCTCTCCAACACTGTTATAGTATCAGCTATTAAGGGAATATATGTTGGAAAAAAAATTGCAGTTTATAACTCCAGAATAATTCCAGAAACTGGAAAAATCAATGCCAACTCACCCTGAAGCTCTTCTGGAAGCCGAAACCTCGTACTAACACACTTAATGTTGTTCTTCTCTTTAATTATCTCATCACCAGCACTGGCTCTTAATTGCTGTATTGTCTTTTGCAGCTATAGATTAAAGTAGTGAACACAAGTCAGAGGAGACAAGTGCTGGGATTTTTAGTTTGGGTCACACAAGACCTTCAAACAGGAAATTACTGCTTTATATACAGGTATGATGCGAGAAAATGTGAAGAGATTAAGCAAATTCTGTGTATTTTTCTACATTTATTAACCAAATTATCAATCAACCGATCTGTCTTTCTGTCCTTCCGTTCCTCCATTTATTCCATCCATCTACACTGTGTGCACAATTATTAAGCAAATACTGATTCATTTCATTATTGAGCAACTACAGTGCTCCTGGTCAATCCAAAATGTTAATAAATCTCAAACCTGAATATTTATAAAAGTAAAAGTGGTGTTTTGGCTTTATTAGGAGAATATCTATGTGTGTAGAATTATTGGACAACTATGTGTGCAGATTAAGTGAGAAAAATAAACATTTCTGACATTTTAATAAGATAAAATAAAATAAATCTGTGACCAATATAATCACTCTTCATTTTTTAATAACAGTTGTAAGAATTCCATTCATGGAGTCTGTCAGGTTTTTTTTTTTATCTGTTTACAATCAACTTTTTTTGCAGCAGCAACCACAACTTCCCACACACTGTTCAGACATGTGTACTTTTTTTTTTTTACTTCTTTATGAATCTTCCATTTAAGAAGGGCCCACAATTTCTTAATTAGGATTAAGTCAGGTGAGAAATTCTTATTCTTTCACTTTAAGGCCTTTACTGGCTACATAAATATCATGGTCTTCTTGAAGGAATGTACCACTGCTTAAAGAAAGTGTCTTCTAAAAACTGGCAGTAGGTTTGGGAGTTGAATTTGAGTCCATCTTTTATTCGAAAAGGTTGCAACTAGCTCATTTATAGTAATAGCAGCCCTGTACCTCATCTCCAACTCCAATCAGCCACGTGCCCATCAGTCTGCTCCGTCAAGAGTCACTCTCATCTCATCAGTCCATTAAACCTTTGAAAAATCTATCTTCATATAGTTCTTGGCCCAGTGTTGACATTTCAACTAGTGTGTCTTGTTCTGTGGTGGTCGGGATTCAGCCAGTGGTGGAAAAAGTACACAAAGTAGTTAAGTAAAAGTAGAGATACAGTAAGTAAAATATGACTTTAAACTTTCACTTGAGTAAAAGTACAAAAGTATTTGCCTTCAAATGTACCTAAGTATCCGAAGTTTCGGTCCGAATGTTCAATCTGATTTATTATGACGATAATGTTCCTATTATCCTCTTGTCTATTGTCCTCTTTGCTTAATCAACTCAGTTTATGTTAAAAGACTCTAATGTGACTCTCAGCACACTGATCTCTTAATAGAATGATATCAATGACTTAAATACTGATTGAGTCTTTTAAAATTATCATCAGTCTAAAACCTTCCTTTTAATGACGCAAATAAGGACACGGGTGTTGTGGCGAGTTCGAGTCAGCAGTTTCTTCCATCATTTATTACTCGCGAAACCGTCGCTATACTGCATGTTCACGCTAAGTAGATAACGCCAAGCGGCAATAGCGTTTCTCGGCCTTGAGTACTTTGAAAAGCTCCTTTTTGCTTCAGCTACCATCACTGGATGAGTAAAACATATTCACAGTCCACAACCGTGAATACATTTCTAAGAGCTTTATACATGTAGAAATGAAATAGGTGTAGATCCCCAAGAAGTGGCTAGTGGCTAACGCTAGCGATATGGATTCTTTAGCATTTTATGTCAAGCTTCAAGAATTTCTCTTAAAGAAGAAAATCCTGACAATGTGTAAATGAATGAAGGATGGAAGGAATGAAGACATTTGTTAAATCTTCTGAAATATTTAGAACAGTTACGTTTTAACAGTTTAAATTATTAAATTATTAAATATCAAATAAAACACACACACACACACACACACACACACACACACACACACACATCTGTATTACCTAAATAGGGTCTAACAAATTTAAACTATTTAATAAATATTTTCCATTTATTAAATTATAAATGAATTAAATTATTCAATCATTTTAATGAACTAGTGTAGTTTTGTCTGCAATTGTTTTGTTGCTACACACCTTATGATAAACAACATACCGTATTTTTCGGACTATAAGCCGCTACTTTTTTCCCACGTTTTGAACCCCGCGGCTTAAACAACGAAGCGGCTTATTTATGAATTTTTCCTGGGTTTTTCCCGGTTTCACAAACTTCAAGCCAAAAAACTGAACCCCATAACATCAGACCAATGAAATTTCCGAACGAAAACGAAAAAACGCACCTCACCTGTGTTCTGAGCTGCACGGCATCGGGAGAAAAAACTTTTTTTTTCAAACGCACGACGATGCCAAAAGAAAAACTCCCGAGAGAAATAGTTGTAAAAGGAAGGAGGAAGACAGTGAACAATGACTTTCTTGGTAGGCTACTGTTTAGATACAAGCCGTTGTAACGCGTTGAGTCTGGGTCATGGGAGAGCTCGCTAACTCCAATAGCAACAGAAATCATATAAGCACAGACAGGTTTCCAAAACTCGTGCTTTTTTTTTTATTTTTCTTGGCAACAGCGTTACGGGTTAGTCAAAGAAACTTAGAAATGAGCATCAGAAAATAATAAGGACATATTCCTCGCTCTTGCACACATGCAGTAATACCGGAATACCGGAATAGCAGCAGGCTATTCCCAAAATGCCGCTCTGCTCTTAAAGGAGCCACAACATATTTCACCCGTTACACGTGTAACAGACACTGTCATTAAAGCCTGTGTAAAGTTCATTAGTTTCAATGTAGACACCTGCGGCTTATAGACAGGTGCGGCTTATTTATGTTTAAAATAAAAATCTTTGTCAAATTCAGTGGGTGCTTCTTATATATGGGTGCGCTTTATAGTCCGGAAATTATGGTACTATAAATTATAATGTTATGCAGCTAAAAGAAATATTGTTGCTCTACATGTAAAATAATAGCAGGCAACAGAACAGAAAGTGATTTACAGTTATTAGCCTATTTCATTAAATGCATTAGCCTTTACTGTCTTAATAACGAGATGAGTGATAGAGCTGCATACACACCTTTATCTTTTGCACATACACGAAAAAACTATTAAGTACAGTAACGAATTACATTTACTTTGTTTCTGTCCACCACTGGTTTCAGCCCCCTTTCCTTGGCCAAGTCTCTGAGGATTGAACACCTTGTACTTCTGGGGACTCCAAGTACAGTAGGTTGCAGAAGGTTTGATTCTTCTCAAATCTTAGTCAGTTAATTTGCGTCGTTTTTTTTGTGCGCCTGTTGACTATTTTTGGACAAAACGTTTGATGTTTCTGTGATCATGTCCCAAATCTGAGTTCCCTCAGGAACGTATTAAGTTGCGAACAGCAAGTTTGTTTAGTCTCCGCCTCAGACTTTGAGTGTATGTTTTATTATTATTAAACTTAAAAGCATACACAACAATGCCCGGGGTAAATAGAGAAACCAAAGTAGCGTAGTGTCACTGTGGCTACACACTCCGTACCAGAAATACGATTTGTCTTGAGCTGCATGAAATGGATAAAGATTCCGTAGCGCTAGCGTTAGCCACTAACCAAGAAGTGGCTAGTGGCTAACGCTAGCGCTATGGATTCTTTAGCATTTTTGTCAAGCGTCAAGAATTTCTCTTAAAGAAGAAAATCCTGACAATGTGTAAATGAATGAAGGATGGAAGGAATGAAGACATTTGTTAAATCTTCTGAAATATTTAGAACAGTTACGTTTTAACAGTTTAAATAATTAAATATCAAATAAAACACACACACACACACACACACACACACACACAAATCTGTATTACCTAAATAGGGTCTAACAAATTTAAACTATTTAATAACATTTTTCCATTTATTAAATTATAAATGAATTAAATTATTCAATCACTTTAATTTGTGCAAATTTAATCAATATAATAAAAGCGTGTATTGCATTAATTAGATTTTTTTTATAAAAGATTATTTTATTTAAACAAGCAGGCATTTTATTTAAAACAATTAAAAAAAATTTTAAATGTTGATGTTCACAAATGTTAATAATAATAAACTGCATTAATAAAAAAATATATATATAATAATTAGCATATATTATTGCATATAATCTCATTTATACAACTGCACAGGATTTAATCTTCTGATCACCACTACATTTATTTAACAAAGATGCCAATAATTCTGGTGCAAATTTTACACTGCATTAAAAACATTTGCCTTTATCATACACTGTCGACGGTCAGAGAGAGTGCATACAGTATAACAGGTTTACAGCTGTGATAAGAACAGAATCGAGGATACAGCAGGGAGGAAAATATGGAGGAAAATATGCAGTCAGGAGAAGCCGAGCTTTGGTAGCTGATTAAACTGAATATATTAAGAATATAAAAGATGACCTCTGATATGATTATACTGCATTGTGACCTTCTTTCCTTCTCTCTTTAATGCAGTGTGAAGTGTGTGTGTGAAGTGTGTGTGTGAAGTGTGTGTGTGTGTGTGTGTGTGTGTGTTATTCAGTGTATAGTACAGTGATTTGTTAACAGTTGCAATGTTTTCAAAAGTTTTTGGACACCAAAATATAAGATTATGTGTTTTTTTAAAACGAATTATTCCACATTTTATTCAAATGTACTGTTATAAAAACCTCCACTGTTCTGAGAAAATGCTCTTCTGGATTTTGGAGTGTGCTTGTGGAAATTTGTGCTCATCCGGCTACAAAGTCAAGCACTTATGTAGGAAGCCTGGGGTACAGTCAGCGTTCACATTCATCCCAAACGTGTTCAATATGGTTGGAGCTTTATAGCAGGAGATCTTCTACTCCAACCCATGTACAGCATATCTTAATGGAGCATGTTTTGTGCACAGGGGCCTTGTCATGCTGGAACAGGTTTGGGTCTCCTAGTTCAAAGTTACCTAAGTTACAGTACAGTGATTATGTACAAATAGGCGAATAAAACGTGTTTCAAAGGGCAGGGCAAGTCAAAATCAGGCTATCTCAATAACAAAACACAGAGAATGAAACGAAATTAAGCGTCGGCAATGCAAGCTCCAAATCCCGACTTCTGATCCGACTTTATAAGATGCTTCATGGTGGTCATTTCCACGACGTGGGATTGGCTTCATTAGCCTGTAGTGCAGGAAGGTCCGGATTGGAATCTGGAATGGCACCTGCATAGACTAGACATACTAACACACCCATCCCATACAACACATTCAATATTTTAGTTATAACAACCAAGGGCTTCCCACTACACCTTTGACTTTCTGGCACTTACTGATACCTGGATATCCCCACAGAACACTGCTACACCAGCTGCTCCGTCTTCTGCCTATGCTTTCTCTCACTCACCAAGAGAAACTGGTAGAGGTGGTGGTACGGGTTTACTGTTGTCACGGAGATAGTGTTTCACACCTCTCCCTTTGTCTCATCTAACCTTGTCTTCTTTCGAATTCCATGCAGTTTCAGTTACCTCTCCAATCAACCTCTTTATTATTGTCATCTACCGCCCTCCTGGTCCCTTTGGAGACTTTCCCTTCTGACAGCACCCCTCTGACAGTTCTTGGTGACTTCAACCTCCCATCTGACAAACTTCATTTATCTTGCCTTCTGACTTTTCTGAATACCTTCTTTTTGACATTTAACAGCTGCCCTTCAAAACACAAGAGAGGACATATCCTGGACCTGGTTTTCACCCGCCCTACCCGAGCTACAGACATGACTGCCACTCCACTTCCAATTTCTGATCATCACCTGGTTTCCTTTTCAATCACTCTTCCTATTCTACCGAAAAACAATTTACATGTCTCTCTTATCCGTCCTAACTTTCACTCCATCTCTCCCTCCTCTGTAGCTTCCTGTACTCTTTCATCTCTTCCTGACCCTGACTAATTTTCCTCTCTACCCTTGGACCTTGCTACTGACTCCTTCCTCTCAACTCTTTCCTCGAATATGGACCTCCTCTGCCCCTTGACTTCAATACCCAAGAAGGCTTCATGTCCCACACCCTGGCTGTCAGAAGTTTTGCGCAGCAATCGACGAGAACTCGATTCAGATCAGCAGAGAGAAAGTGGAAAAAATCACAACTCGATGTAGACCTCGCATCTCACTGTGCACTCCTAACCAAATTTTCTTCGAATGTGACTTCTGCTAAAACTACCTTCTACAAGGAAAAGCTCATGGCTTCTGCACAAGATCCTCGTAAGCTCCACAACATCTTCTCTTCACTACTCAACCCCTCTGCCACACCTGCTCCATCCTCCCTGACTGCTAATGACTTTGCCTCCTTCTATGATGAAAAGATTAAGGAAATCTGCCAGAGCTTTTCTTCCTCCCCGACAATGACTACACAACACAGCCAGGAATCCACTACTCCTTTGTTGTCAAGCTTCTCAACCTTAACAGAAGATGAGATACTGCAAGTCATCCAATCTTGCAATCCAACCACCTGTCCTCTGGATCCAATCCCTTCAACTATGCTTCACACCATCACACAAGATCTCCTGCCCTTTATCTCCACAATCATCAATGGGTCCGTAACATCTGGCTATGTGCCAAATACCTTCAAGCAAGCAAGGGTCATTCCCATCTTAAAAAAACCTGCTCTGGATCCATCAGACATCAACAACTACAGACCGGTATCACTTCTCTCCTTTCTTTCTAAATCTCTGGAATGCACTGTTTTTAAACAACTGTCTGTCTATCTTTCACAGAACAACCTCCATGATTCAAAAGGGTTCAAAGTGGCACATTCCACAGAGACGGCCCTTTTGGCTGTTTCTAAGAAACTGCATGTTGCTCAATCAGCCAAGCTGTCATCTGTACTTATCTTCCTGGAACTTTAAATGAGTGATTTTTTACTTTTACTTACTTGTACTTAAGTAAATTTCATTGAAGAAACAGTACTTTTACTTGCGTAGAATATTTTATCACTCTTTCCAACTCTTATTATAAAAAAAGATTTGAACTACTGCTAAGTATAATACTAGTGTTTTTAAAGATAATCGAATTATTTATATATTATTTAAGTCAGCTCATAATTTAAATAGGGGTGGAACTAAATAGTCCAAATTGCACACTCACCATATTGAAATCATACTTTCGAAGCATTTACTTATTTTTCAACTCCTGCGATCATGAGCTGAGTTGTTTGATCGCTCTCTCGCTCTCTCTCTCTCTCCCTCTCTTTTTCTCTCTCTCATTATTCATTATTATTTGCAACCCGTGGCGTTGGGTAGCCATGGAAACTAGGCAGTGTTTATGGCAAAAAGCAATCAGTGGGTTCAATGGGTTTATTTGTCAAGCTTCAATGTCCTTATATAAGGATCTCATGAGAATAATTATTTTATGCTCAGTTCCAGGCAGAGACACAAAAAAAGAAAAAAAAAAACAAGAAGAAATGGACACAAGGCATAAATAAATGTGCTTCTGTAGTGTTACATGACAGTGTGAAATGGAAGGTCTGGGTTTTCCCTAGCATTTGAGTGTGTGTGTGTGGGTGTATATGTCAGTAGATGTGAGAGGATTAGTAGACACTAATCCCCTGCATGACAGCAGGACACACACACACACACACACACACACACACACACACACACTTTCCACATTTTGTAGTAGTTACTTCATGCAAGTGAATTGACTTTCACTGGTGTAATCGCAACATTATAGACAGAAAAGCATTGTCATGCCTCTGATTCATTTCCCACTTTACCCAGTCGCTGACTTTCAGTCGATGGCTTCCTCTATGCCGAATTGCCTGTTTGCCACGTTCCTCCTAATATCTCTCTCTTTGGAGTGTGTATTAATGCAGAAGTACACCATTGTGTGTGATCACATGCTCCGTTGGTGACGGACATTCGGCATAAATCATACCTGAATATTAACTCGGTCGTTTCCTCGGGCAGTGCAGGCTGAGAGGAAAGCTCTGAAATGGAGCTGTCTGTATTTCACAAATGTCAATGTCGAGATAAAAGCGCATTTGGACCTGAAATGGCTTTTATTCTTGTTTGAAATAGGAGTGTCAAGCTCAGAACACGCTCGTACCTGTCATTATACATCTTCACAATACTGCCCATTTGTCTGTTCAGGCAAAAGGGAATATCAGGTCTTTGTGTCTTTGATTCCAAGCTCCGAGGTCCTAAACAGGCTTGTGAGCATTTCAGAAGACTGGATAAATAAACCAGGCATCACAAAAGTAACATTATATATATGAGGAATAATCCTTTTTTTATCACAAGCACCCACAAGGCTGTAGAGTAGCATACATTCTGTACCAGTGTCATTGTAGAAAGTGTGAACAGGAAGAACAAGAAGAAAAGCAATACAGCATGAAAAAATGTCTCCTAAACAATTTATACCAGATGAACATTAATAAACAAAAGTTTAATCTTTTTTTTTCAGTCCTAAAGAACTTTCACAGTTAGTCATTTATTTGAGTTTTTAATGAACATTGCATTTAAAAATAATTAAATAAATAGATTGTTTTTCAATACATACTGCATCCCATCACATCCTTATTATCAGTGTGACCATCTGTCGGGGATTGGCAAATCTTTCAACACTGCAACTAGAACTGAAATTCGATAAGTAAACTCACTGATTCGCATCGGTGCATTGGCATAAAAGTTAACGAGGCGATGCATCAATTTAAAAAGTTTTAGCATTTTTGAATCAGGAAGAAACTATTGATTTTTTTATAATTATTAGTAAATGCGCTATTCTTTTATAATACATTAATTCGTGACCAATATTTGATATATATTATATATATTGATTTCTCCTCACTAAACTGTTTCTCGAGCGCGTTCTATAAGCATCATTGCTGCTACGTGAATATGACCTAACACAGCACTATGGAGGCGTGTCCTGAAAGTCACATACAGTAGAATACAGATTAACATGGCAGAGGTAGAGCTGCAAGTTTTAAAAACATATATAAACATATATAAAAATGTCCAGATGATCTTTACTCAACAACATTTATGATTAAATAGATGTATTCTTTACTCCACTCTATTTGAATTGATGATGAGTATCACCAATAACATTTTGCATTTTGCAAGATGTCATTAACACTCCCCTACCCTCATCTGTAGCCTGTGAGCGACTTTTTAACCCCGCTTTAGTTTCATTGAAAAATCCGCCCTTAGTTTGAATACCAGCTTTACACACTAATCCCCGATCAGTTCAATATGATTTAGGTGAGGTGACCGGGTAGGCCGTTCCATGACAGATATCACTCCAGAAGATTGTTTGCTCTATTAATAACACTTGCAGTGTTTGGAAGGGTTCAGCAGTTTCAGCTTGGTTGTGCTGCGATTTGGACTCATTACCTTCTGATCAAGTTACTATGGTATAACTGTGTTTTTTATTGTCTTTTTGTACCAAGGTTTATTGATGGTTAATGTATGTGGGTTATGTGAACAATCCCCGCATTGCTGGAAAGATAATTTTTGACAGTGTCACTATTTTCTTTATATGAAAATCATGTCTGCAGAAAAGTCTATCTCCAGATGCTGGGGTTGACACCACAAGGGGGTCTGAACAACCAGGCTACATGAGTCAGGGAAAAACATAATAATGAAGAAAGAATGAGAAATAGAAAAAAAGGGACAAAAACACATGCGTTATTATAACAATAATTATGAAGAAAATATGTTACTAAATAGGTATCAAAGTAATATTGCAACTCTGTTTGTAGTCAAAAAGCTTTAAAGCTTTTAAGTGGCTACATTAATGGAAAACGAATGCATTCTCCCTGACTGCTCTATTATTCTCTTTCATATGCAAGAAGCCACGACATCAGAGGAACAGAGGATCCTTTTGTTAAGCACCGAGCAATAACATTTCAGTGACATTTAATTCCACAGTTTAGCACTTTTATTTAAATGTGAAAGTGGACTTGGATGAATATGTCACCAGGGAATGAGATATGGAAATCTCTGTCAGATTTGTGTTTAAACACTTTCTCCTGGATGTCATGCTCTACTGCATGCAGATTTTCATGTTGATGTCAAAGTATACACCACATAACATCTAAGCAGTGTATAGATGATTGGATGTTTCCTTTTGCTTTTATTTGATCTGAACAATAGGCAAAACATGCCAGTGAAATGGGGGACATGTTGAGCTTAGGTGCTGTCAGTAATGGACATGGGTTTGGATATCAATGGAGGTTTATTGATAGGTAGATTTGCATGTACTTAAAAATTAAATAAAATGGGGATAGATCCATCATGAGTTGACAGTTAGATTAGAACAGTTATTGCAGGATTTTTTCATGACTGACAGTGTGTTCATGTGGATTTCTGAGAAGCCACAATCATAGCCTCCATTTTCTTTGCAACATTTATAACAGATTACAGAGGAATATCTATGAAATCTATAAACAGCAATATTTCTCAATATGTACCAGGTAGAGAAGTGCACAGTATGTCAAAGTTGAATGAAATCGATGATTGAAGACGTGGATAACCTAGGAGAGCGGGTACTTTGGTTTTTATCATGCCAAAAGGAGAGGTCTCCGATGGGTTCTACGATGCCTGTTGTGTTTTTTCTGATCAGGGAAGAGTCACACAGCACACAGAGTGGTGCATACGTTCTTCTTCAACTCAATGCAGACAACAGACAAGTATATATACAGTACACACTGGACAAAACCTGAGCTAAAACTGTTCCTTATTGGGTAATCAGAAATGTGTGAGCCTAGACAAAGACATTCCGTATACATTACGTACTTGCATCGTAAATATCCTATAGACACTGCACATGTTAACCATTTACGTTTATGGCATTAGGTGGAAGCCTTTATCCAGAGTGACTTGCTCAAGGGCCTGGCAGTGCCAGCTTGGCAGAGTCCAATGCCTTAAACACTGAGCTACCACTCACTATACAGGAGACAGCAATCAAAAGGTTTAGAGAATGACACAAAAATTCACAAAAAACACAAAAGATTGAGAAAGTTAAGGAAAGCAATAGTTTTGTCTTGAAATTGCTCTATACTGCAGGTGTGGGCAAGAGGGGCACCAGAATGTGAATAGAACAAAATGCAGAAAAAGCTAAAGTTCTGCGAGTGTGAAAAAAGGAATTAGAAAAAGGGGCTCATATGACTGGCAATTTCCTGTGACCTGCCAGGGAATGGAAAGGCAGTGAATGGAAAGGTTATTTCTACCTACACAGTGTAGATTATCTGGATATTTAAAAGATGAGCATCAACAGTTGCCCCCACACAGTCTACAGTATATAGTAGTGCAAATGTAGTTTTTATTTCCTGTTGAAGATGATTAAGAGCCCCTTTGTTGAGCATCATTGTTCCACATAAATCCTAGGTAGGATCAATTTGCTTGGAAAAATAGAAAAACAGGCTACACTTTTTAACAGGTTGGCACAGATATGTAAGTCTCTTTTGACCAAAGTCAATTTCATACACTATGCTGTTCATATACTATACCTGTTCTCCAGGACAGTTCTAGAAAGACCAACAGGTGAGCTGCATGGTCATTTAAGATGCTGGCTGTCTTGCCAAATAGGTAGAATACACCATTTCACGAAATAATGTTTAGCCACTTAGGTATCGTTTCAGTGAACTGGCACCTGCTGATTTGGAGGATGTCCAAAAAATATGCAAGTACTTCTGGCATCCAAAACAATAAGTGAGCCCAGGAGTCCAATACATCCATATGTGCCAAGTTAATAGGATAATAAGACTACTGACAGTAATGGTCTCTTGTACAATACTATTTTACCTTTATTCAGAGAACATTCAGGCTGCTGGCAGCAACAATCCATAGTAAGTACCATATGTACCAGGTTGCATAGAACATAGGCCAGTTGTCCTGCACTTCTTGCCCATCTGAAATTAATAACTAGACTTGTGGAAACACTGGTCTCTTGTCATGCACTCGTTCTCCTTCTAAAGAGAATAACTATACTGTTGGAAAAAAATGGTCACTTGTCTCATAATCCCTCTTCCTCTGAAGACAATAACCATACTGCTGGGAGCCATGGTCTCTTATCTCATAATCCTCCAATGCATGATAGCATTTGTCCTCCATCTGAAGAAGATAACCAGTGGTCCAATGCATGAAAGCCCTTGTTCTCCATCTGAAGAGGATTGCCAGACTGATGGCAGCAATGGTCCAATGCATGATAGCCCTTGTCCTTTATCTGAAGAAGATAACCAGTGGTCCAATGCATGATAGCCCTTGTCCTCTATCTGAATAAGATAACCAGTGGTCTAATGCATGATAGTCCTTGTTCTCCATCTGAAGAGCATAACCAGTGGTCTAATGCATGATAGTCCTTGTCCTTCAGCTGAAGAGGATAACCAGTGGTCTAATGCATGATAGCCCTTGTTCTCCATCTGAAGTAGATTACCAGACTGATGGCAGCAATGGTTTAATGCATGGCAGTCCTTGTCCTTTATCTGAAGAGGATAACCAGTGCTTCAATGCATGATAGACCTTGTACTACATCAGAAGAGGATAACCAGACTGATGGCAGCAATGGTCCCTTTTATCATTATCCTCCACTTTTTGAAGAGGCTAAACAGACTGATGGCAGAAAAGGTCCAATGCATGATAGTCCTTATCCTTTATCCTAAAATGATAACCAGACTGTTAGCAGCAATGGTGAAAGGCATGATAGCCATTGTCCTCTATCTGACAAGGATAACCGGACTATTGGCAGCAATGGTCAAATGCATGATAGCCCTCCTTCTCCATCTAAAGAAGTTAAGCAGACTCATGGCCACAATGGTCTAATGCATGATAGGCCTTGTTCTCCATCTGACAAGGATAACCAGACTGATGGCAGAATTGGGCCAATGCATAATATTCCTTGTCCTCCCTTTGATGAGGATAACAAGACTGATGGTAGCAACGGTTCAACGCATGTTAGCCCTGGTCCTTCTTAAGAAGAGTATCAACAGACTGATGGCAACAATGGTATATTGCATGAAAGCCTTTGTGCTTCTTCTGAAGAAGATAACCAGGTTGATGACAACAATAGTCCAATGCATGAAATCCCTCCTTATGCATCAGAAGTAGATAACCAGACTGCTGGGAACAATGGTCTCTTGCAGTCATCAATGGTCTCTATCTTAAGAGGATAACTAGACTGGTTGGAGCAATAGTGTCTGTGTCAAAGTCCTTCTCTTGTGCCCACCTAAAGAAGACAACTAGACTGCTTTGAGAAGTTATTTCCCTACAGTCCCTTATAGAAAAGCTTTCCTAATCCAAACCTAGAAATAGTTCTTCTCAGTATCTGCTTTCATATCAGTAGTTCTACATGACTAATTCTGCTCCTCTTCACTGTGATCAATGCATTAATCTGCTTCTTGCCTGACCTCCAATAATTGGCTGTTTTAAATAGACACACATTGTTGTGTGTCTGTAAACATTGAGATGTTTACAGTTATTTTTGAGCTTTTTTGTACATAGAACACCTGCAACTTATATTATATCCCTTTTAGCACAATGTTGCAGTTTTTATTTCCAGTTTTCAATTGGCCAGTTCAGTGAATCTGAGCCTATGTGAGAAAAAGGTAAGGCAGGTAAGCAAAAATATCAATAATAACAATGATTTTCTTTTATTACATTACTTGCTATAGGTATCCAGAGATTGCACCAGCTCCGGTTGTGTCCCACCTAAGGAAGATTTTGGACCTTCAAAAAGAAGATTCCGGCCCAGCGAGGACCCTGTACCCTCTAGAGATGTTCCAGCTCCAGTTGGACCCCGCTTCATGAAGATTTCAGACATTGAACTTTCAGGATAAACAACATTTTAATCAATACTCAAAATGACATTATACACATGGTATTTCTCCATTATTGAACATTTAAAGGCTCTGGCATTAATGATTTGGGGTTGAATCTATAATAATCTCAGATGTTCCACAGGAGCTCCTGGTTCCACAACTCCAACTGACTGTATAAGACTGTAGAAAGGACATTATTCCTAATCACACACTCCAGTGCTCATGATGTTTTTCACTCTCTGATGCGTGTAATGTTTTTAATGATTTATAATCACACTCTTGATGTCACCATGATGAGGATGGGTTCCCTTTTGAGAATGGGTTCCCTTTTAAATCTGGTTCCTCTCAAGGTTTCTTCCTCATACCATCTAAGGAAGTTTTTTTCTTGCCACAGTTGACCCAGGTTTACTCATCAGCAAACAAGCAAAGGCAAAAACACAGTCCGATAACCAGTCCAAAGTCTGAGAGTCAGCAGACAGAGCAATGCAGGAAGAAGAGAATACAAAAAAGTCCAAAAATCTGACAAGGCAATCTGATCAATATAGGGCAGATCAAAAACACAAACCACAAACAGTCCAGAGTCCGAACTAGTAACTATTGAGGCAGAGCAGAACAAGAAACAGGAACCCGAACAGGCAGAGTGGCAAGAGTATTCTAAGAGAATTATGTGTATTTATCCAAAATGACCACGCCTAGGGGTAAGTATGGCAAGGGAAACTCCCTTACTAGGTATGTGGAAGAAACCTTGAGAGAAGCCCATCAGTGGAGCAGTGGAGAGAAATTAGCGTAGCTGCTGTTCATGATATTAACAAGCACAAGTTGATAACGTGCATGTAATCAAATGTACTGGAGCACAAGGTTATGATATGTGACGTGTGTTATGTGTAGGCCTTCACTAAAAAGATATGTTTTTAATCTGCACTTAAACTGGAAGAGTGTGTCTGAGCCCCGAACACTGCCAGGAAGACTATTCCAAAGTTTAGGAGCTAAATGTGAGAATGTTCTACCACCTTTAGTGGACTTTGCTATTCTAGGAACTACTAGAATTCCAGAGTTTTGAGATTTCAAAGCGTCTGACAGATTGTAGCGTGTTAGAAAACTGAATAGATACATGGGAGCCAAACCATTTGTATGTAAGTAGCAATAGTTTGTAACAACTTAACAGGTAGCCAGTGTAGGGATAATGAGATTGGGGTTATATGGTGATATTTTCTCGACCTTGTGAGAACTTTGCCTGCCGCATTCTGGACTAACTGTAGCTTGTATATTAATGATGCAGGACAACCACTTTGTAATGCATTACAATTGTCCAGTCTGGAGGTCATAAATGCGTGAACGAGCTTCTCTGCATCAGATATAGACAACATGTTTCTTAGCTTAACAATATTTCTAAGGTGAAAGAAGCCTGTTTTTGTAGTATGGGTGATATGATTTTCAAAAGACAAGTTGCTGTCTAAAATCCTATTAGTTACAGTAGATCCTTCTAAATGCAAGTTACATTGCTGAAGTTCAATTCATTTTTATTTGTATTGCACTTTTAACAATGAACATTGTCTCAAAGCAGCTTTACACAGATAATGTGGTGATAAAAAATTAAGATGTTCTTTATAAGTGTAAGTTTGTCCCTGATGAGCGAGCCGGTGGCGACTGTGGCAAGAAAAAAACTCCCTGAGATGGCATAAGGAAGAAACCTTGAGAGGAACCAGACTCAAGAGGGAACCCGTCCTCATCTGGGTTGCACCGAATGTCCATTTATTGCAGATACAGGGGTACAGTGATGGTGTTTAGAAGCAAACTGTAGTCCAGAGTCAATGTTGCAGACCGTTGACATTAACTACAGTCCAAATCCAAAGTTTCAATGTACTAGTTCTGGGTGCACTGGGCCTGGGCAGAGTAACACTCGGAGTTGAGGTGGTTATAGTATTAGATTTCACATGCGTATTTACCTACGAGTGAGCGTCTGCCCAAAATGACCTCAGCGCAGCTTTCTGCTCTCGCAGCTGGGCCTGCTTTACATATAGATCACGGATCTGCTTCTCCATGACCTCCAGCTCCAACTCCTCCAACTGCAACTCGAACAAGTCCTCACCTGTGCTCAAAGGCAGACACACAACCAACATAGTGCTTACAATAGCGAGTACCACCAGAGATAATTGTTTGAGGCAATGTAATAAGAGTCGTAAAATAGTCAGGCTAATGAGCTACAGGCACGAGTCAGGAAAACAAAACAATAATCAAGGATTATTTAAGGGAAAAGAGATAGAAAATAAATTTTAAATATAAAACGCAGACACAAACAAAAACTCGCGGCAAACAAATCAAAATCAGGAAGTATGTCACACGGCTTAACAAAGCTCTCAACAGTTAACAGGCCAAAACCTTCCTGTAGGTGAGATATGGAGGCCAGGGGTGGAGTCAGCGTTCATATACACCCCAAAGGTGTTCAATTTTGTTGGAGTTTTATGGCACCAGATCAACTCCAACTAATAAAAAACAGTTCTTCGTGGAGATAAGTGAAGATTTCCTACTACTGAATCCAAAGACATCCTATACAATTGTGTGCCTTCAGATTTGCAAAAACAGTTTGGGAAAGAATCACACATGGCTGAGAAAGTCAGGTGTCCCAAATCTTTTGTCCTTATAGTGTATTATGAGGGAAAAAAGTTAACCATTACAACCACTTTAAAATTAAATGTTATTTTATATACAGTATCTTATTGCTTTGTATGCAGTCACAAACATGATTGTACAATTTGGCAACTAAACATTTTGAAGAACCTTTATGCATTTTTTATTGCTTATACAGTACAGTACTGTATTAAAAAATACTTGTTTGGTACTTGTTGTACTTGACTTCTGGTACAAATTACCAACGTGTACCGACTTATCACTGTATATGGTTTATTCATCTGCATCAGTAGCTGTACTGACAATGATTATAAATGATCTACTCATCATCTACCTGCAAAAAAATTGCATTCTTAATGTCAAATTTTAAAGTCTATTCAGTGGAGACATTTCAATTTCTACACACAGTAACACAGGAAACAGATGAACACTACTGCTGATAAATAACCTGAAACATCAAAAACCCATTAGGTAGAAAGTGAGTTTTGAACACAATGTCTTCTCTGTGTCACATTCCACATTCGCACATGACCTCTTCAATCACACCATCATTTTTTCTACAGCAATCCTCATCACAGAGCTCACCCTTTGATTCGCCAAGGTTACACCTGCCCACGTGTTCAAATCAATTTCCCACTCCCTCGCTTTGCCCTTCCTGCTGCTCTTTGGCCTCGATCAGCTAAACTCTGCTCAAACCATCCAATTCTGTGACTAAGTCATTACCCAAATTTTTTTTCACTTATTTCGCATAATGTACATTGCTGGGCAAAAAAAATTGTTAAGTACAATACAAAATGTCAAAGTATGACACTTTTAATTATCATTTTACTTGAGCAAATTATTGTTCAGGAAAAAAAGCAAACATTGATTGTTTTAAAATATTCAAGACTTGTGGGTAATCTTGCAAATAGATTTTTTTATTTTTTTTGCAGAATGGAGAATCAATGTTGTTCAATTCAATGTTGATGAGTTTAAAACAGCGTTAGGAAGGGCATCCAGCATAAAACATGTGCAAAAATCAAATATGCGGATCACGAATCAGAAATTCATACCGGATCGGTCAAGGCCCTGGTTACCAACGACCGCCACAGGTATCGTTAGCCAACAGGATACCAGTGGAAATTGGGCTACGGAGAAGGAGAGGAGGAAGACGTCTACAGAGACGGCAAGAAAAGGAGAAGTGTAGGAGAGTGGAGGTTCGGGTGGGTACTTAAAATGTTGGTACTATGACGGGTAAAGGGAGAGAGAGAGCTGATATGATGGAGAGGAGAAAGGTAGATATGTTGTGTGTTCAGGAGACCAAGAGGAAAGGGAGTAAGACCAGGAACATTGGAGGTGGGTTTAAACTGTTCTATCATTGTGTGGATGGAAGGATAAATGGTGTAGGGGTGATTCTGAAGGAAGATTACAGTAAGAGTGTAGTGGAGGTGAAGAGAGTTTGTGATAGGGTGATGAACGTGAAGCTGGAAGCTGAAGGGGTGATGATAAATGTCATCAGTGCCTATGCTCCACAAGTTGGCTGTGAGATGGAGGAGAAGGAAAGATTCTGGAGTGAATTAGATGAAGTGGTAGATGGTGTACCTAGGAATGAACGATTGGTGATTGGGTCAGATTTCAATGGGCATGTAGGTGAAGGGAACAGAGGTGATGAGGAGGTGATGGGTAGGTATGGTCTAAAGGAGAGGAATGTGGAAGGGCAGATGGTGGTAGATTTTGCTAAAAAGATGGAAATGGCAGTGGTAAACACTTATTTTGAAAAGAAGAAGGAGCATAGGGTGACGTATAAGAGTGGAGGAAGGTGCACATAGGTGGACTATGTTCTATGCAGGAGATGCAACCTGAAGGAGATTGGAGACTGTATTGTTTAACTTTGTAAAAATACTACCTGTGTGCAATATTACCCACAATACGTGCGTAACCAATTACTAGTGGTCTCTTTTTTTTCCCCTATTTGTATTTATACATTGTGTTGTGTATATACAGTGCCTTGCGAAAGTATTCGGCCCCCGTGAACTTTGCGACCTTTTGCCACATTTCAGGCTTCAAACATAAAGAT
>JAAIIK010000122.1:0-19163 GCA_014706435.1 Silurus glanis
ACTCTTACAGGTAAGCCATCTGTATTTTCACCCGTATTGTCACTGCAATTTTCAACCAGTACAACCAATGATAATGTAAACTCTCCTGTACTTTCAATCTTGTTGATATTATCACTAAAATATACTGCAGTGTCACCTGTGATGTAATGTAACCTGTTATGCCACCTGTAAATAACACAGCAGTAGTTCAGAAGATACGTAGAAGTTATTCTGAATATAATAGCCATCTCTTTTTCCTGATGACAGGAGTGTTTGGTTTCTTTACATTCGGACGTGGAGTGGCATCAGATATCCTGATGTCATATCCTGGAAATGATGTGGTGATGATCATTGCCAGGCTGCTGTTTGGGATCTCGATCGTCACAATTTATCCCATAATACTTCTCCTTGGCAGGTGCGAAGACAATGAATATATCTCATCATAAACATATTTAAAAATTATATAAATTTACAGCAACACACACAAACACCTGCTATAAGTCTGTAATGTCATTTTACAGGACCGTCATCCTGGCGTTGGTGCTGCGTTACCAGGAGAGACGCGCCATTGTTACTGCGGGGTTTGAGTGCCGTTGCAGAGTGCTTCTTACAGTCCTGTGGATCGCTGTGACGCTTCTCATCGCTGTCTATGTTCCAGACATGAGTAAAGTCATTAGTGTGATTGGAGGAATCAGTGCCTTTTTTATCTTCATTTTTCCTGGTGATGTATTTATGCACAAACACATAATCAAACAAATAACAAGAAATGGCAAGAAATAGGAATAACAATGAATTTGTATTTCTTCTCTTACAGGGTTGTGTCTAATTTTTGCCATGCAGACAGAACCATTAGACCACAGATTAAAGTGAGTCATGATTTTTTTAAAAGGTTTTACATTATTAAACAGAAACATTGCTGTATAGTTAATATGGCATTACTTTTTAAAGAAGTAAACACAGATGTCAGCCAGTCATGACAACATATTCCCTGTTGCAATGCATTTCACTTTCATCACTGCCAGTTGTGCCACAGTGAAATGCAATCATTGTAGAGGAGACATGCCTTTCTTTAGTGGAAAGAAGAAGGGTTAAAAAAAAGCCCTTATGGAACAGGTTTCTTGATATCTCCCCTGTTCCTACTGAAGGGAACCCCTATTAATTACACTTTCTTCTTTTCTGTTCTTGCTAATTCATAATAAAGGAGTGAATCTAGAAATAAAATACTAATATCGATAAATTACTTAAATGATGTAACTGAGCATCTGTGATGACTTTCTTCAGATTTTGTGTAAAGGATTGATGAGGATAATAGACATTTTTGGCACATATTCAGTGTTTATTTATTTGTTTATATTAAAATCAATATTTGTCACGAATGAAAATCAATACTCACGTTTCACATTTTGCATTCACCCCATTTTTTATATTTTTTTTTGTAAACCATGGAATCTCTTCAAATTTTTTTTATATAATTTGTGTGTGTGTGTGTGTGTGTGTGTGTGTGTGTGTGTGTGTGTGTGTGTGTGTGTGTGCGCGCGGGTGTGTGTGTGTACAGGATGTTCCTGACTGGATGGGGCATCATCACTGTTGTTGTTGGAACCTTCATTTTTGGCCAGAGTACCACCATCGCTGTCATGGAACTCACAAATAAGGCTTGATAATCATCATTTTATAATAATAATAACAACAATAATTATTATTATTATTATTGTTGTTATTATTATTAATTAGTTTTTTTAAAAAAGGAAATAAATACAGGGTTTATCTCATGTTTTTCCTGCTTACGTACCTCAATCTTCTACACTTCTGAGTAGAAATAATAAGCAAATAAACCAGGAATATGTTTTATTTATTTCTCTAATTTTAACGAGAATCAATTACTCCAATTTTGGATTGATTAGGAATACTTACACTGATTAAAGTAAATAGATATTTCCCCCCCTTTTCCAAACAAAGAGAACATTTTAACTTACTGGAGATGAAAATGTTTTAACATTTGTTTCATTATTATTGTTTTACTTTTTACAGTAAAAGATACTGTTGAAAAGAACTGTTGAGGCTATGCAAATAATGTTTTGTTTATTGTGAGTTATTTTTGTTAATGTAATGGTTGTTAATGTAATATAAATTGCTGTTTATGTCAATGATAAATATGATCAATAATAAAAAAAAAAATCTTCCAAAATGTCCATCCTGTGACACATATTTTCAAGTATTTACAAGGCCACAAAGTTTTTAAAGCCATGTCTTTGGTCAGCATAATGGTCATTGTCTACATTCTTTTATAGAGATCACAAATATTTCTTTATATCCCTCCCAAGTCTCAGGACAGTGTGGTTACTGTTTAATTTAAAACTAACTGTGTTTCACTGTTTATTTTCTGAAATTGTCATAAAAGTGTTTTATGAGATGATTTACATGTTGCACATACAGAATGTTTATGCTTTGATTTCCTAATTATATAAAGAATATAATCAAAGTAGCCACACACACACACACACACACACACACACACAAATAATCATTTGCAGCTCTTGTAGTTATTCCTGTTTTCTAGCAATACTATTTATGTAAAAATTAATTGACAATGAAAAAAATGGAAGCATTTAATTTACAAAATATATTAAATCAATCCTAGGGGTTAGGGTTAAATTGATTACATATTATTGTTTCGATTTTTTGTTGTTCAATTTACCTTCAGTTTTGGTGTAGCGGGACTGTTTTCACTCTTTTTTAGATTTTAATCTTTTCATTTCTAACCGTAAACGTAAAGAGATATTTTTTCTCGGCTTTCTCTACCCGAACTTTTATTTTTTATTTCTGTTAAAAGCAGAACTTCCGCGTCAGGACCTTTAGTTTCAATATAACTTCCGCTTATTCTGCGGTATCACACCGTTCGGTTTGGGTGGTTAATGCTGTAGATTATTTGGTGTTATTTGTGTGCATGTGGCTGTAGGATCGTATTTCGAGGGACGTCGATTAGATTAAGGTCCCTTTTTTTTAGGCTGTTGCAGTTTATTTTGGTTGTTTTTATGTGTAAATGCTGAATATTTGTAGATGCGGTCGGTGTGTAGGGGCGGCCCTGCGGTAGCGGCAGTAGGAGTTCCGGTAGAGCAGCGCTGTTCGGGATCTTTAGTGTAACGATGACGGCGGCGGTGTTTTTCGGCTGTACTTTAATCGCTTTCAGTCCCGCTGTGGCCTTGTTCCTGCTCACCATCGCCCGCGATCCTCTTAGAGTGATTTTCCTCATTGCGGGGTGAGTGACGGTTACTAACACGCTCGTGTGTGTGTGTGTGTGTGTGTGTGTGTGTGGGCGCGCGCGCGCTGCTGAAGGCGTTCGTTAGCAGCGTTAGCTTAGAACTGATGACGCGGTGTTTATGAAAGTGCGCGTGATCCAGATTTCCCAGTTAGATTTCACTTCCGGGAACTGATCAGTGTGTGGCTTTGCACTAAAAATAACGCAAACGAAGCTTCACTACATTTCAACAATTTAGACGTCACACTTCACGAGAACAAGAATCAAATTCATTCTAACATACGATTATAGAAGATAAAGTTCACGTGGAAATGTGTGTGTGAACGTGCACATGCCTCATGCAATCGTGCCTGCAAGCGTAGAACAGACGTGTACACATGACCAACTGTTTGTGGTTAAAATGACAGTAAAGCCACCTGACATAAATCTGCATTTATACATAAATCATACATGCATACATAAATCATACATGCATCATCATACACATGCACACACAATATATACTTATACATAAATACACACACCATCATGCACAGACTTCTTAAATCATCATCAATTCATACAATTCTGTGCAAAAGTTTTAGACATTTGTGGAAAGTAAGAATGCTTTATAAAAAAAAGTTAGTTTATTTTTAAATTAACAAAGTA
The DNA here is from genome assembly GCA_014706435.1 of Silurus glanis. Lineage (NCBI taxonomy): Eukaryota > Metazoa > Chordata > Actinopteri > Siluriformes > Siluridae > Silurus > Silurus glanis. Next base: position 3,884 of record JAAIIK010000122.1, read on the forward strand.
AATAATCAGGAGATAAATCCAAATTAATGTTTGGTGTGGCCGTTCTTTCCCTGCAAAACAGCATCAATTCTTCTAGGTACATTTGCACAGTCTTGGAAGGAACTCGGCAGGTAGGTTGTTGAAAAACATCTTGGAGAACTAACCACAGATCTTCTGTGGATGTAAGCTGTCTCAAATCCTTCTGTCTCTTCATGTAAACTCCAGACAGACTATGATGTTGAGATCAGGTCTCTGTTGGAGCCCAACTCTCACAACCACACAAGATAGTTAGTTCTTAATGATATTGCCCTTGAGCAAGGCCCTTAACCCGCTCCTGCTCAGTTGTAAGTCGCTCTGGATAAGGGTGTCTGCCAAGTGCTATAAATGTAAATGTAATCCTGACCAAATCTCCATTTGCAGAAATGCAGCCAGTAACTTGTAGGAAACCTCCACCATGCTTCACTATGGCCTGCAGACTTTTTATTGTTCTGCTCTCCAGCCCTTTGGCAAACAGGTTTTATTTAATTAAATTTTTTTTGCTATAGCCAAATATTTTTATATTTTATGACTCATCAGTTCGAAGCACCTGTTGCTATTTTTCTGCACGCGTGTCCTATATTTCTGTGCATAGTTGAGTTGCTTAGCCTTGTTTCCATGTTGTTCATGAAGATAAATTCTGGACAGACTTTTCCAGACAGTAGATGGATGTGCCTGGGTTACACTGCTTTCTTCCAGTCCTTTGCTGATGGCACTGCTGGACATCTTCTGATGTCGAAGGAACGTAAGCAATACGTGTCTTTCATCTCCGCCTGGAAGAGACGTTGCTGATGCTGTATATGTACTTTGTGTCTTGTTCCTGTGCTCAGTCTTGCTATTGTGTATGAACCTCTGACATGAAACTGTCTTCCAAATCTTCACCGTAGTAGAGTAGAGTTTGGCTTTTCCTCACCCAGGTTTAAGCCGCCTACACAGCTGTTTCTGTTTCAGTCAATGACTGGGTTTCAACCTACATATGAAATTGATGCCCATTAGCGCCTGCTTGGTATAACTGGTTACTCATACACCCCTGCAAATTCCCCAACTTTGTGCACATGTACAAAGAGTGCAAAGTAAGAAATGAAAGCCAAAGGGTGGCCACACCAAATATTGATTTGATTGGATTTTTCTTTGGATGCCACACAGTTGCTTGAATAGAAAAATCCATGAGGATCTCTGTCCAGTTTAATTTCTCGCCCATTTGCACTGACATTGTTTTTGTGTTGTGTTTGTCAGTGCGTTTTTCTGGCTCGTGTCTTTGTTGCTGTCATCGTTGGTGTGGTTCATAGCCGTACAGATCAGTAATAAAGACAGCGGCTCGCAGCAGAAAGGCCTGCTCGTGTTTGGAGTGCTGCTCTCCGTCCTGCTGCAGGAGATCTTCAGATTCTGCTACTACAAACTCCTAAAGTGAGAATCAGCTTAAACTCTTACACATTTTTCATTCAGATCTAAAACGGAGAGACTTTGGTGAAAATCAGCACAATATTTTAACCTTCTGATCATCTGATGTGATTTGTAGGAAAGCAAATGAAGGACTACTGGCCATCAGCCAGGAGGAAACGATGCCCATCTCTGTTCGCCAGCTGGCTTATGGTATTTACAGCGTACTAACTTTAAAATTTTATTTTACATTTGTTTATTAAACATAATTAAATCAGAGAGTGATTCTTGTTTCGAGCTGCCAGAGCTGCACCAAAAAGCTCTTTTTTACAGTCTGTTTCCATACAACTTTTAGCTGCAGGTTTTACATACTGTTTCTTTTTTTTTTTGCATTGTGATGTCTTAAACAACATCTTGAAGCTTTGAGTTGTAAAATTAAACTAAATGATCATTTTGTAAAAAAACAAAAGAAAACTGGATTTGTGAAGCTCAATAGGATTCTAAAGTGCACAAGGATAAAAAATAAATACACAAAACACGAATCTGTAGATCAGATTTGAAAGAGTTTTCATGTGATGAATGAATGAACAGAAGTTCCAGACTTAATTTTCAGGTGTAACAGCAGAAAAAAAACTGATTATGTAACAGTTTGATGAATTGTTTAATTAGAATTGGGAAATTAACATATGAATTTGTGTGTGTTCAGTGTCTGGTCTTGGATTCGGGTTGATGAGCGGCGCTTTCTCTGTGGTTAACATCCTGTCCGACTCTGTGGGTCCGGGTACTGTTGGCATCCATGGAGACCCACAGCATTACTTCATATCCTCAGGTGAATTTTTATTTACATAAAGTATGTAAGAAAAGTATGTAAACACTTGTCATCATGTCTGTGGTGTTTTGAAATCGTGTTTGCTTTCCTTTTGAGTCTTTATTTCATTTTGTTTTGTGTGGGTTTGTTTGTTTGTTTTGTTTTGTCTCTGCAGCATTCATGACTCTGGCTATAATTCTGCTGCATGTGTTTTGGGGCGTCGTCTTCTTCGAGTCCTGTGAGCGTCGGAGGTGGTGGTCACTCGGAGCCGTGGTATGCAGTCACCTGTTCGTGTCATGCTTGGTAAGAATCACTCTCACACACACACACACACACACACACACACACACACACACAGAAACAGAAACAGAAAAGAGAAAGTCATGCACAGAGAGACACACAGATAAAGAGAAAGACAGCGTGGGTAATATGTAGAGAAAGAGACAGGAGAGAGGCACATGCTGAGAGAGAGCAGGACACGGAGAGACAGACAGACAGAGAGGAAAAAAAAAAAACCTGGGACCCAGGGTTGGGCACAGGGCGATGCAAAGAGTGAGACACTGAGGGAGAGGGACACAAATAACAGAAAAAGCAAGAGTTTGACAGACACTCAGAAAGATGCAAAGTAGCTGCTTTCTCTTCTACGTAATATCTGTGTAAAAGCTCAGGATCTGTCACATTGTCATTTTTGTGTTCCAGACGTTCATGAACCCGCAGTACAAAGGCAGTCTGATCCCCACATACATAATCCTGTGCGTGATGGCCGTCTGGGCGTTCCTCTGCGCCGGCGGTTCTCTGAGGAACCTCAGGCTTTGTCTCACGTGCAGGGACAAAGACTTCCTCCTGTTCAATCACAGACCGAGATAACGGATTCTCTCTCTGTAAAGACTGAAGCTCACTGATCTTCACTTCCTAGACTCTTGTAGATCGATGCAGTGGGAGGGAGATGTATTTTTTTTATTTTTGTTTATGTTTTCTGTCTCTGTAAAGTTTGTTTAACACACAGTCAGTTCCTGCTGGTTTCGTGTCTGTGTTTCTCTGTTCTTTGTGTGCTTCTTCCAACTAAAATGTCACAAGTCAGATTAGAGTTTGTTTTTCACAACATGCACATTGTAGAAGTGATCAGTTTGCTGTTTCTCATTTCGCTCGTCTAAGAAGACCATACTTTACATTTTAATGAAAGAGTTTGTTTAGATGCGGATTGTAGCCATGGAAATCGATCGTATTGTCTAAGGTTATTAACTATGATTATTTTACATAACTAAGATGATCCACATCTAAATATGTGTACTCCATAAATTATATATACTCACCATAACAAATCCATAACCTCAACTTAGCTACATATTTATTTAAAGTGAAATTCAATATGAATTGTATAGCTCTTTTAACAACTGCTATGATAAATCAATGAAATGAAATCTAAAAACTAGGATATTGGACTAGGATATATGAAATTGATTACAATTTTTGTTATAAAAATCTAATCTTTTTGTTATAAAGAACTTTCAGCACCACTCCTGATCAGGTTTACTTTTGTGTTCATCAAGCAAACAAATTCAACCACTATTGTGAAGAACAGATTCACATGCAGAATGACAGAATTCACGATCCACATGTGAAGAACAGAGCTTGTGTATTTTACAGAACAGTTCCCATAAAAACGTTTCTGTACTAATATTCATTTTACCGTGTTCCCTCGCACTCACCGTCTTCACTTCCTGTTTTTTTTTTTTTAAGGTTGAGCCTGTGTTTAAAATTGGTCTATTTGCAGTTATTTTCCTATCAAGTGTCACTGATTAATTACTAACTTGTGCTCTTATAGGTGATGCACGTTCACTTCTGACTCCTGTAACCTCCTGTAAAAGGTCTGTTTTCTCTTTCTGAATCGTTTTCAAGATTATGAACAAATTTTTCCTGCAAATCTTGACTACGATTTGAATGTATAAATTTGATCCTTTAAACCAATTTACACTTTTAAGCTTCACGTTTTACACATTTTTCTGCAAATCAGGAAAAAAGAACAAAAGATCCAAGTTCGAAGCTTTTAATTGTCTCACTTTATGAAACGGGGTGTGGGCAATTCAAAAAAAAAAAAAAAAAAAAAAAGTAAAATAAAAATAAATATGGACTTAAAACAAATTTCTAATGAAGCATTATACACAATGTACAATATCGTTTCTTTAAGATTTTTCTTTTTTTAATTAATTGAAAATCTTAATGCAGAAAAATCCTAAAAAAAAAAAAAAAAAGAAAAAGAAGGGAGAGAGGGTGGTAAAGGCGAGTTGAGAAGAGTTGTGTAAAAAAAAAAAAGATGATTTTCCTAATTGATACTCTGGCCCTGCCTGCTTTAACGGCTAATAAAAAGAAGTGAAAAATAAAAACGGTGGATTTTTTTTGTGTGTTTGACGGTTAAAAAGAGCCGAGTCGGAGTTCAGCTTGTCTTTGTGCATTGAGGTTCAGTCAGTAGTCTGTGTCTGAGCCCTCTGTGTTGTCCACGTTCCGAGACAGCATGTAGTTGTCCATGTCGATCGAACGACAGTTATTGATAGCGTAGCGTAGCCGCTCGGCCATCACTGACTGGCTGGAGTAAGGAGGGAGGCGGAGCTGGAAGAAACAGGTCTGAGATGTGGGAAGACTGTCGTACGGCTGTGGAAAGAAAGAGAGAGGAAGTGAGTGACCGAGAGAGTGAATGAGAATAAACAGAGAAAATGAGCGTGCGCGCACTTACCCGGTCCACCTTCATGATCTGGAAGCGCTGCGAGATGTCCGCCGTGTTAGCGGGGAGACGTGAACGTCCAGACACGAATCTCATGAACAGCATGCGTTCCTCGTTAGAGAACTCGTCAAGCGTCTGCCAGAACCACTGCACCAGCTGCTGCTGCTCCTCCACCTCCCGATACCGCACCACCTTCTTCAGCACATCCACGCTGATCTCCGCCAGACCACACACCATCTGCTCCAACTGCCGAGCAGTCAGCAATGAGAGCAGAGGAACCGGCACAATCCACGACATGCCCTCCCTCACAGCCGCCACCTGATTCACACACAATCACTGCTTAGTCAAACTGGAGCAAGATGGCCCACTCCAGAATTATTGGCACCCTCCAAATCAAAATTTTTCCAGCTCTCAGCCATGTAACCAATTAAAAAAAAAAAAAAAAGAGTATTCCGAAGAAATCTAATTATACAGTATGACTCTTGTGTGACTACTGCCACAAAAATGTCTCTGAATACTTTAGCATGAACATTTCCCTTCATTGGAACTAAAACACACACCTGGCGGTCAAGCTCATGTAGCCGGTACTCTATCGCTCGTTCTACATACTCCTTCCTGTTGGAGAAGGTCAGCGGGATGCTGTTTCCACCCGGTATGATGGGTACCATTTTCCCATCAGCACTCTGGCCCACAAATGAGTCGAGAGGAATCATCTACAATAAATAAATGTAAATAAATATTAATAAATCATAGCACACCAAGTCCAACCAAACAAATTCCTTATGTTTTTTTTTCATGTTCGCTGATTTGCAACACAAAGTACATAGACTGAATCTACTGCAAATATCAACACATTCAACGCAAATACATCTCATTTTGGCAGCAGTTGCAAAAGATGAATTCTGGACCAAAGTTTTTTTTTTTTTGTTGAATCTCTACGTCAAAAAAATTATTGAAAATGAAAATATTTTCTTTGCTTTTTGTCCTTGATTTTTTTTCCCGAACCTTTCCTTGGCGTCTGCCTGCACTTTAAAACGCGTAAATGCTAAGAATACAACATTAACTAAAGAGTTAGCAATTATTTCCTCAACAATGTTCAGTTGTTAGAATGACATATATGGCAGAAGAATTTAACTTTGTACATAACCTCAAATATTAATGACAAAATAATATACTAAGTATACCAGGAAGTAAGTGAAAGGATGATGTCCATGTTCCTTTTTTGCCATGTTAATTGTTTTCAGTTTCTCATTCTCACTGTATTTCTATTCGTCGTTTCTTAAATTATCCTAAATACTTTTGGTACAAATGTAATTTCATATAATTTTAAAATTATCTTAATGTTAAACAGTAACCTAAAGTAAAATAGAACGCAAAGCAGCATGTCTGCCACTAGGGGGCGAAAGCTGACCGTTGGACAGATATTTGCAGGTAATGATTCCTCACTGTCAAGTTATTTCTAATTGAGAGGTGTGTGTGTGTGTATGTGTGTGTGTGTGTGTGTGTGTGTGTGTGTGTGTGTGTGTGTGAGAGAGAGAAAGAGGACCTCGTGAAAGTTCTGCTCTGTAATACCACTGTCCTCCAGGTGCAGGATGCTATTGAGAGTCTGCACATACAACAGGTCCACTTCCTCCAGGTCCTCCAGCATCAGAGGGATGCAGCACAGCTGTTTCCAAACCATCGGAGCCAGATGCAGGTCCAGCGGTTTCTTGGTGCGTATGGCCACGCCCATCAGGATGCCCAGGAACTTAAACTGAAGTAAATGCTCATCCAGGCATGCTGAGGGGTTCAGCAAGAACCTGACACACACAAAAATATTACCTCACAAATTAAAATATAAATTTCTTATATTTATATAATTGTTTTTATTTGTAAAGTATCCTACTTTATACAAAGTTTGCTATATGAGGCCCATCATACTAGAATGATCTTTTCTAACAATCTTACTTTAGATTTCATCCGGTCATATATCATTAACCGTGGTTAGCTAGTTAGTTATCTAGTTATTCATTGTTAGCATAAGTTATAGTTACGAGACGTGTGTAAATAGTAAACCTGTCTCTGTTGTAGCCAACTTCTGCAGTAGCATTAGGAGATGGGATGAGGAGATCCACTACTCCAGTCTCCAGCTCCTACACACAGACACACTCGTTATGATGATGTCTCTATAATCATTTCATTTATTCCAGAATTTTGAAGGTGAACACACCTGACACATTTCAGTAATGGTGTCATCAAAAACTCCTCCAGCATCGTCCGCTCCTTCTCCGACCAGCTTCACCTTCCACGCCCGAGACGGCAGCCTGAGATCAGAAGCGTTCAGCTTCACCACCTGCCGAGCAATCTGCACGAAGATGGGCTTACACTTCCTCCCGCTTCATAGACACACACACACACAGAGAGAGAGAGAGAGAGAGAGAGAGAGAGAGAGAGAGAGAGAGAGAGCATATTAATGTATTTATTGTAATATATACTTTTTCTATAGTATTGCAAGTAATTCAACCCAAACTTTAAAATAAATACACCTCTTAACTGCTAAATGTTGCCAAACCCATGAATATTCCTGCTGAATCCCATATAACTGGTCAGTTGGAATACCATAGCAATTAAATAACACCCTACAAAGCTCTGGACTCCGTTAGCAACCACCTATCAGCACCTGATAATAACTGCCTAGCAACACTTTAGCTGGAACTAGCAATCTTCAATCCGTCTTATACAGTAGCAAATTATAATTGTTTTTAGTTAAGGTAAAAAAAAAAAAAAAAAAAAAGGGAAAATAAATAAATCATTAAAGTGGTGCTGTAGTACTTAAATATACAGAATTTACTGACCGAGTGGAGATTCTCTTGACTGTGATCTGAGGGCCGTAGTTTTTGCCCTGCACCATGGTCTTACCAATGGAGCGCACCATGGGGAGCATATACACACGTGGAGCCAGCAAAGGACGCAACTGCCCCTGTACGATACCCCACGTCCCGGGGTTATAATGTGACGTGCAACTCTGAAACACACACACACACACCAGAAGTTTAAGTATTTTGCCGTTAATATTAATTTTGATTTGCTTCATTTAAGGATCTTAACAGTAAAAAATGTGTAAAATCTTAAGTCTTTTCATTTCAGAGAGTAAGACAGAAGAATTCAGCAAAGTTCAATACAAGGGATAAACACTTGTGAAAAAATGTGTTTGTGTGTTTATACCTGATTGTTAGGGCTGAGATTCAGCAGTCTCCAGGAAGAGTACATGAGGTCAGAGAAGTGATAGAGCAAACGTAGCCGAGCTCTCAGTGCCTCCATGTTGACATCTCTCAGAGCACCGTACTGCGGAGGCACACACACGGGCAGCCCCAGCTGCAGTGGCATAGAGGAGCCTGTGCAAATCACAAAACAGCAATAGTTTAGACACAACTATAGTTGACGTGTGTGTGTGTGTGTGTGTGTGTGTATACCTGGTGCTCTGGGTGGTACTGACGGAGCAGTCCATGCAGCACTATGGCAGCGTCCAGCTGAAATCTGCTGGATGTTTTTACCCTGCAAAGCTGTGATGAGAGTCGGCTCTCGTACATGGTTGGTGTGACTCAAACCGAGCTACAACACACACACACACACAATCATCAGCCATGGCTTCTTTTAATGCTCACATTGTATCCATAACATGATGTGATACTTCTTAGCTAGCATCAATTTAATATTAAACCTAGCCTGCTCTCTAGCTTAGATATCATCAGCAGAAACATCCATTACTTTTTAGCTATAAACACCACAAATCATTAACAAATTATTGTTAATTCATTCTAAATCTCCTTTTATTCACACACATATAAAGTTTTGAATGGTGATGATTTGAGTAATGAGAAACATGTGCTTACCTGTCCCTCAGAGTTGCTCCCCCAGGCGTAAACATCTCCTGTAGAGGCAAGAGCGACCGTATGCTCTGCCCCCACAGCTACATCCTGAATAAACACGCCCACAAGGGCAGGGACCTGCTGAGGACGATTGTGATTACGTGCACGGCCCTCCGGTAGGCCGATCAGGCGATCTACAATGTCATAATGAAAAACAGACATTTTCATTTTAAACACAGCCTTTTTTAATTCTTTGCCAAAAGTCAAATGAAAGTGAACACGTGTGTGCACCTTGGCCAAACGTGTAAACATTTCCATCCTTGGTCAAAGCCACAGAGAACTGGGTTCCACACGCCACCTTCTTAATTCCGATTCCACACAAAACGTCCACTTTCTAAAAAAAAAGGGGAAAAAAAAAAAAAAAGGGAAACACGTTCTGAAATGCAACTGTTTATAATGAGATGAAAACAAAGATTTACACTGCAATTTGACTCCAATTATTACAAAGCAGTTTATAAAGTTTATAATTTATACGATACTTTAAAAATTTTGTCTAAAGAACGATTTCAAGGTGTAGATTTTATGCCTTATTAGGAATATGAAATGCAACAACAAAAAAAAAGTTCTACCTTAACCACCCTATATATAGCAATTAATATAATTATTTAAAGCACTCTCTTTACCTTGCAAATTAAGAAAAAAAATGATCATATTTAAATAATTATGTTTTTATTTGTAAAGTATCATACTTTATACAAAGTTTGCTATATGAGGTAGTGTGCATGACGTTTTTCTTCCAACCAGATGTTGCTCGGTTGATACCTGTGGTGAAGATTTGGCGGTTGAGTTTCCCAACCCAAGCTTTCCGTAATCTCCGTCTCCAAACGCCCAGACGGTTGATCCATCAGCTGACACCACCAGTGTATGATTCAGTCCGCATGCCACCTGAACACAAAATGCACACATACAGCTCACACCACAGCCTACTCAATTATTAGTGTTAGAGAGGGACAGGGGAGTGGAGGTGGGGGGTTGCTTACCTGGCCAATCTGTTGACCTTCCAAAGCCGTGACTCTTTCTGGGAGTTTCTTATTGGACGTGTTTCCCAGGCCGAGTCTGCCGTAGTCTCCATTCCCAAAGCAGAAAAGTTTACCGTCTGCCGTGACAACGGCCGAGTGTTTAAACCCACAAGACATCTGTACAAAACACACAGGCACAAATGTGCGCACACAAATTAATGAGCATAACAACATGTTAAGCATCTTAATCTCCATTTTATTTTAATTGCACAGGTAGTCGTTCCGATGACCCCATCGTAACTTAAAAAAAATATAGTAAATCGCGACATGCCATAGCCTACCAGCAGCCGTACAGAATGGTGATTAGTACAGGGTAGTATACTGCAATTTATACAGTTACACACACCGTAATTTCCAGACTATTAAGAGCACACAAATATAAGCCGCACCCACTGAATTTGACAAAGATTTTTATTTTGAACATAAATACGCCGCACCTGTCTATAAGCCGCAGGTGTCTACACTGAAACTAATGAACTTTACACAGGCTTTAACGAAAGACAGTGTCTGTTACACGGCTTGTATCTAAACAGTAGCCTACCAAGAAAGTCATTGTTCACTGTCTTCCTCCTTCCCTTCACAACAATTTGAGAGAGAGTTTATCTTTTGGCATCGTCGTGCGTTTAAAAATCACCATCGGTGAAGCTTTTCTCCGGATGCTGTGCAGCTCAGAACACAGGTGAAGTTTGTTTTGTCATGCCCAGTTGATGATTCGCGTTTCCTGTTGACAGTCCGAGTGAGCGGCAGGTCAAACATCAGAGGAACCTCATCCATATTTATGATGTGCTGCGGCCCGATTCAGTGGGAGCGCGGTTTAATATAAAGAGTTTCATTGGTTCACCTGAACCCGTTCGGCAATATTATTGGTCTAATGTTATGCGGCTCAGTTTTTTGGTGGCATGAAGCTTGTGAAACCGGGAAAAACCCAGGAAAAATCCATAAATTAGCCGCTTCATTGTTTAAGCCGCGGGGTTCAAAGCGTGGGGAAAAAAGTAGCGGCTTATAGTCTGGAAAATACGGTATATATATTTCCAAAAACAAGCCAGTATCTGGTGTGACCACCATTTGCCTCACGCAGTGCAACACATCTCCTTCGCATAGACTTGATCAGATTGTCGATTGTGGCCTGTGGAATGTTGGTCCACTCCTCTTCAATGGCTGTGCGAAGTTGCTGGATATTGGTATAATTGGTATAACACGCTGCCGTATACGCTGATGAGGATGACGAGCGTTCAGATGAGCTTCCCTGAGACCATTTCTGATAGTTTGAGCAGAAATTCTTTGCTTATGCAAAACCGATTGTTGCAGCAGCTGTCTGTCTGGCTGGTCTCAGACAATGTTGGAGGTGAAGATGCTGGATGTGGAGGTCCTGGGCTGGTGTGGTCACACGTGGTCTGCGGTTGTGAGGCCGGTTGGAGGTACTGCCAATTTCTCTGAAATGCCTTTGAAGACAGCTTATGGTAGAGAAATGACATCCAATTCACGGGCAACATCTCTGGTGGACATTCCTGCAGTCAGCATGCCAATTGCACGCTTCCTGAAAACTTGCGACATCTGTGGCATTGTGCTGTGTGATAAAACTGCACATTTTAGAGTGGCCTTTTATTGTGGCCAGCCTGAGGAACACCTGTGCAATAATCATGCTGTTTAATCAGCATCTTGATATGCAGCCCCTGTGAGGTGGATGGATTCTCTCGGTAAAGGAGAAGTGCTCACTAACACAGATTCAGACAGATTTGTGAACAATATTTGAGAGAAATAGGCCTTTTGTGTACATAGAAAAAGTCTTAGATCTTCCGAGTTCAGCTCATGGAAAATGGGGGCAAAGACAAAAGCGTTTATAATTTTGTTCAGTGTATGTATCGGCAGGCGCATAGACCAGAGCCGGTTCGGTTCCCAAGTGAAAGGTGGTTCACTGTCCGGCAACGCAGAAAAAAAGCAGAGAGACAAGCTAAAATTGGGTATTATACCGCATGCACTGCTACATTTGCCCATCAAGGCAAGTCGAACCATCGTAATTCAGGGACTACCTGAATGTGCTTTTTAAATTGTTTTGTTTACTAACCTGAACCACCTCCTCTCCTTGCAGAGCCTCTATTTGGCGTGGCCGGCGTTGGCGGTCACTGTTGCCGTGGCCCAGTTTTCCATAGTCGCCGTCTCCCCAACTAAACACCTCACCACTCTCAGTAAGAGCCATCGAGTGTCCATCAGAGCCACACGATGTGACCAGCTGAGTCACCACAAACCCTACAAACACACACACACACACACAAAATGAACACCCAACACATCTGGTTGTGTGCAACATTTTATTGTTTACACTACAGATGAACTGTTAACATTATATTATTTTCCACTTTTTAACCTCTCTGGATAAAGTTTTTGGATAAATGTGTGTGTGCATGAGCACTGTTAACTACCTTGTAATGCTGAGATGACAGTAAGAATGTGCAGGTCATCCGAGTTGCCCTGACCCAGACGGCCATAGCTGCCCTCTCCGCAAGCTGACACCGTTCCATTCGCCTGAATCATAAACGTGCAGTTCTGCCCACATACAACCTACACACGACAACATGTTCACTAGGTCACCATCTTTTCACCGTTTCACCACTGGTAAATTTTTTTTGTGTGTACATGTGTGTGTACGTACCTGTTGAGCCTGAGAGAAGGAAGGAGCAAGCGTTGGTACCAGAATGTTCCGTCCTGCCTCAGCAAGCTGACCGTGTCGTCCTGCGCCCCACAGATAAGCCTCGCACTTCCCACCCAGGTGCCAGTCCTGTTCACATTCGACATACAAACACAGTCTCAAACTAACCTACAGCTAAACACTAATAATGAGCAAGTCTGGAAAGAAAATCATTATATCGAAACCTCTGGTCTGCAGGTGGCCCATGACATCAACTGCTCGTCCATCCCAGAAACCCATTTACTGTTGTCCTAAATAAAAAAAAATGTATAATAACGTGAAAAAAAAAGAGAGTGTGAGTGAGAGAGAGAGAGAGAGAGAGAGAGAGAGAGAGAGAACAAAGCAAAAATGTGACTGACAAAGACGGATTATATATAGGAAAATGCACACAATGTGATAGAGACACAAAATAACAAAGCAGAAAAAAAATTACATTAAAAATAGGTATGAAAATTACAAAATAGACAAAGTATAAGAAAATAAATGCATACAAAAAAGAATAGATTTGACAAAAGAAAAAAAAATCTGCAAAGCATTTTAAGACAAGTCATTTTTCTTAAAATCAGAGTTGAGTGACAAAGCTACCACTGTGTGTTAATGTGTTGTTGAGTATGTTCAACACACCATTAGCAGAGCTATTTTATCCTTGGCCACGGGCTCCAGATCCGGTACACTAAAGGATTCTGGGAAAGTGTGACCACGAGCGAGCGCCTCGGCCGTCTTCACTGTGGTGGAGAAGCAGTGAAGCCATGCCCAGTCACTACTGCCCCATGATTGTAGGTGTGTTGACAGACATGAGGAGGAGGAAGAGGATGATGAGGAAGGGGCAGGCTGGGTAGGGCAGTGAAGCAGGTGAAGAGGCAGTGGGGGGCAACACAGTAACGCGTCCAACTGCAGACCAACTGCCAAAGATGCCAAACACTGCATGTACGGACTGTGGATCAACTGCTCTCCACACACAACATGAGGCTGCAACACACACATGCAGACAGACATACAAATCTTTATTTTAAGCCTAAAGAATACTGGATTCTGAATGTTAGATGGTGTCGAATAATGTTCAATAAATGTATTTTTTTTTATTACAGTATTTTCCGGACTGTAAGCCGCTACTTTTCCCCACTCTTTGAACCCCGCGGCTTAAACAACGAAGCGGCTAATATATGGATTTTTCCTGGGTTTTTCCCGGTTTCACAAGCTTCATGCCAAAACACTGAGCCACATATCATTAGACCAATGAAATTGCAGAGCGGGTTCAGGTGAACCAATGAAACTCTTTATATTAAATCAGATGCGCTCCCACTGAATCGGGCCACACCACATCATAAATATGGATGAGGTTCCTCTGACGTTGGACCTGCCGCTCACTCGGACTGGCAACAGGAAATGCGAATCATTCGTCACGCTGAAAACAACCGGGCATGAAAAAAAAACGCACTTCACCTGTGTTCTGAGCTGCACGGCATCAGGAGAAAAGCTTCACCGATTGTGATTTTTAAACGCACGACGATGCCAAAAGATAAACTCTCGAGAGAAATTGTTGTGAAAGGAAGGAGGAAGACAGTAAACTATGACTTTCTTGGTAGGCTACTGTTTAGATAAAAGCCGTGTAACAGACACTGTCTTTAATTAAAGCCTGTGTAAAGTTCATTAGTTTCAATGTAGACACCTGCAGCTTATAGACAGGTGCGGCGTATTTATGTTCAAAATAAAAATCGTTGTCAAATTAAGTGGGTGCGGCTTATATTTGGGTGCGCTTAATAGTCCGGAAATTACGGTAACTTCAAGAGAGATAAAAAATAGTGGATAGTAACTGTTTACAGTAATCTTTGGTACACTGCTGTAGTAAAAGGGGAATAAAACACTCAGGAACATGATATTACAGGAAAATTGTTTCTAAAATGCAGCATATGAACAGTGGCTTATAACTGGCCTTATACACTAATAAATGCAGAATAATAGACAACACTGATCAGTAAACCCCTAAAATAACAGATAAGTAGTGCACCTTCTCGTAGGTGTACTGTTCCTGAAGCATGATGGGAAGTCTCTCGAGGAAAGTACGCATACAGGGAGCCATGTTCAATCCCACAATACCTTGCTTTTTCAGTGCAGTGCGGCATGTCGCTAGCACGTGATTAGCAGCCATGAACTCACTAGAGCAGTTCACAACCAAAACATCCTGCAAAAAACAAACAAAAAAAACAATAATAAGTGGACTTATTATTTTAAAATTTTAATTTAATGCCATTTATTTATTATTACTATTTTACTTAAGTCTATCATGTTATTCCATTTCTTGAAAACAGTTTTTATATTCATACAATAAATTAAATTCTTGTCATAATTGATAACTATCATTAAGTAAAGTTAAGTAAAGTTAATAACTTTATTACACCTTAAATAAACTTAAACATACAATGCATTTTAATAAAATTATACTTTCGTTAATTGTACTTAATGAATTTTACTAGATTATTTAACACAATCTAAATCTGTGCAAATATCAGTTTTGTTTAAACAAACAAATATTTACAGCTTAAATATTAAACAAAAAACAAAGATAACACTTTTTATAATAGTTTTTATAAAGATGAGATTATGGTATATGCACTCAATATATTTAAAATAAGTGTGATTTCTCTCATATCTTCACACATTTTATATTAAGATAAATAAATACAAAGAATTATTGAATTCACTTCAACTGTAAGAGTTTAATATTTTTCATTATTAGGATTATAT
>JAAIIK010000122.1:49794-62877 GCA_014706435.1 Silurus glanis
AGAGAGAGAGAGAGAGAGAGAGAGAGAGAGAGAGAGAGAGAGAGAGAACAGAGATATATCGCACAAGTGAACCAAAACACAACATTATACTGTCTGAGCTACTGTGGCTAACCTGACCAGTTTTTTTTAGCCTTTAATTAGCCTCTTTTAGCTGTTAATAATTACCAAAGTTTATTAAAACGGAATTGAATTCAGTAAAAAGAAAATGACTGTCATGAAGCAGACATATGTTAGACAAAGTATGTTTGCAACTGCACACAAAAATAATAAATATCTCTGAACATATAATCTTTTCACATTTCTGCTGTAACTTGTTCTCTTATTGACTCGCTATTACATCCTGCATATTTGCATAGTTTGGACATGTGTGTTTCGTAAAAGGTCATGATACAAAACGTATAAAAGCATTTCCTGGTTACACAATTGCTCTTTTTTGACCAGATCCTCATCAGGGTTCCTTTTTGACTTTGGTTCCTCTCAAACGTTTTTCAGGAAGATTTTTGTATAAATGTAACATCATTTTTTCTTTTATTATGTACATCCTCAATTCATATATTTCTGTAAAAGTTTTGTCTTGTTTGTGTCTGTTAAAAGTTTACAAATAAAGTTAAATATACATATATAAAATTCTTTCAATTTAAAGCCTGTGCTTTTTTGTGCATCACATTCCACATTTAGTCCCAATATGCTCTTATAACTCCCTCCACTCTTCTGGGAATATGTTCCTCTAGATTTTGTAGTGTGCTTGTGGGCATTTAAGTTCATCATCCACAAGGATGTTAGTAAAGTGCTAATGAAGGGTGAGAAGGCCTGGGGTGCAGCCACTGTTCATCCCAATTTATCCCAAAGGTGTTTAGTAGTGTTGAGTTCAGAGCTCTCCAGCAGGCCACTCAAGCCTGGGCTTCCTCTTCAAGCCAAGTAAATCATATCTTCATGGAGATGGCTTTGTGCACAGGGGTATTGCCTTGCTGGAACAGGTTTGGGTTTCCAAGTTCAAGTGAACATGAAATTTGATTTATACAGCATCCAAAGACATCTTACACATTTGTGTGCCTCCAGCTTTGTGGTAACAGTTTGGAGAACAACCACACATGGCAGGAAGGGTCAGGTGTATCAATACTTTTGTCCATATAGTGTTTTTATATTTTAATATTTACCATTAGAGTGTTTGTGCTATTTTAGTCTCTTATCACCATTGTTAGTTCTTTTTTTTTTTTATCCTGACCAGCTGAACTTGAGTAAGAGTTCAGAAGAAAAATAGACATTTCTCCACCATCTACCTCCACATAACCATGGGGTAACTCAGTGGTAAGAGAAAATAAAGCTGAAAATGTTTTTTTTGTGTTTTTTTGACTGAATGTGAATTTGCAATATTTAGTCTTTGTAGTTTAATTCCAAAATACCTCACGTATGGCAAAGATTTGGTAAAAAAATGCAAAAACAGAGCGCAATAATCTTAGCACGCTTTTAAAGATATGAGATGTAATGGTGAAAATGAAGAACACTCTTTAATATACAGCTCCCATCTCCTGAACTTCTTGTATCAACAAATGTAAGGTCACCGTTCCTACTAGTCTGGAATATTCCATTTTTCTAAACCCCCTATGAGGTTTTTAATGACATTCAAAATGTTTTAAATGTTTCAGCCGTCCTAAATTATAAACAGAATAAATTGATGAGGTTGTAAACCTTATTAAGCCATCATGATATTTTCTTTTGCATTACATCATCTACTGCAGCTATAGGTTATGGTGAACGCAGACACCGGCTAATATGTGTGACTCACCGTTGTCTCCGCCCCCGAAGGACCAGACCGTGCGTCCGTCTTTCGAGAGTGCAATGGTGTGAGAACTGCCGCAGGACACCTCGCCTACATTACTGATGTCTTTCACCAGCATGGGGATGTTTCGGCTGTTGCTGTCGCCGTGGCCTACAAACAACGAGACAATGACAAACACGTTCAGCTGCAGATCTCATCCAGTGCAAACAAACAACACCAAGAGGAAAAAAAAAAAAAAAAAAAAAAAAAAAAAAAAAAAAAAAAAAAAAAACATACCGAGTCTTCCAAAGTCACCTTCTCCCCAGGTATACAGCTCTCCATCCTCACTAACCGCTGCACTGTGCCTGTATCCAGCGGACACCGACACCACCACCTACACACATTCACCTCATTCAATTTAGACTGAATTTACCCAATAGGGATTTTCACACTAATCTCTCTTCATAGTATATAAAATGTGTGTGAGAGATTCAGATTCGACTCCATGCCTACAGTAAAAACTCCAATCTCACTCTTCTTCAATTAATGAATTTAGACATCTTGAAGCACCAAAAAGAAAGTGACATTAAAAGCAGTTCTGTCCTCCACTTATCATGATCCCGACAAAAAGACAGATCCATGAGGTGTTTTACGTGTAACAAAACTGTCATAATGAATACGGGCAGGTTCAGATGAGTTTTATATAGTTTTATATGAGGACAAGGAGTCATGTTAGACTAGTTATCTCTGGGATTCTTTGAATTATATATTTTTCTTCAGACTGAACATCCACAAAAGAATTTCTCTCAGCATTTTTTCTTTTACAACCTGAGTCAAAGAAATAACTCAAAGCAAATAAATATCCCATCTGAATTGAC
This sequence comes from Silurus glanis, assembly GCA_014706435.1. Taxonomy (NCBI): domain Eukaryota; kingdom Metazoa; phylum Chordata; class Actinopteri; order Siluriformes; family Siluridae; genus Silurus; species Silurus glanis. The sequence goes on from JAAIIK010000122.1 coordinate 52,432, forward strand.
AAGTTTGTTAAAGATTATAATGTGTTTTGTAACAAAACCAGTTTAACAATTATCCTACAGGATATCAAGTTAGAATTACCGTAATTTCCGGACTATAAAGCGCATATATAAGCCGCACCCACTGAATTTTACAAATATTTTAATTTTTAACATAAATAAGCCGCACCTGTCTATAAGCTGCAGGTGTCTACACTAATGTACTTTACACAGGCTTTAACGAAAGACACGTTACACACGGTGTAACGGGTGAAATATGATGCGCTTCCTTTAGGAGCATAGCGGTATTTTGGGAATAGCCTGGCACTGCATTTTTCCGCTATTACTGCATGTGTGGAGACCGAGGAATATGTCCTTATTATTTTCTGATGCTCATTTCTAAGTTTCTTTGACTAACCCGTAACGCTGTTGCCAAGAAAAATAAAAAAGCACGAGTTTTGGAAACCTGTCTGTGCTTATATGATTTCTGTTGCAACTGTAGAAGCTATCTCTGACTGAAGCTCTCCCTTCACCCAGACCCAACGCGTTACAACGGCTTATATCTAAACAGTAGCCGACCAAGAAAGTCATTGTTCACTGTCTTCCTCCTTCCTTTCACAACTATTTCTCTCGAGAGTTTATCTTTTGGCATCGTCGTGCGTTTAAAAATCACCCGATGGAAGTTTTTTCTCCCGAAACCGTGCAGCTCAGAACACAGGTGAGGTGCGTTTTTTCGTTTCCGTTCGGAAATTTCATTGGTCTAATGTTATGGGGCTCAGTTTTTTGGCTTGAAGTTTGTGAAACCGGGAAAAACCCAGGAAAAATTCCTAAATTAGCCGCTTTGTTGTTTAAGCCGCGGGGTTCAAAACGTGGGAAAAAGTAGTGGCTTATAGTCCGAAAAATACGGTATGTTAAAATTACAGCTGTTTAAAGGGACGTTGCACTTTAGGTATTAAGTCATGTGATTGCTAATGATTTCCTGGCCATGCCTCCTACAAGATTTGCTTATAATAGAGTTAAGAAATATAATTGCGCTAAAAATAAAATGTACGGAATACACCCAAAAAGCATTTATTGGTGTAGAGTAACTTTCTTTCGGCTTCTCCCATCAGGGGTCGCCACAGCGGATCATCCGCATGTTTGATTTGGCACATGTTTTTACGCTGGATGCCCTTCCGAACGCAACCCTCCCCATTTATCCGGGCTTGGGACCGGCACTAAGAGTGGCTGGGGTTGGTTCCCTGACCGGGGATCGAACCCGGGCCGCAGCGGTGAGAGCGCCGCATCCTAACCACTAGACCACCAGGGTACCAATTTATTGGAGTAAAGTAATTAAGTATATTGAATGTATAGAGAGTAAATTAATAAATATACTCTACACAGTGCTCAATACCTTCCCCTGCAGAGGTCCCTGTATGAGTTTGGGGTATTTCTGTGTGGAGCTGTTGCCATGTCCCAGTTTGCCATAGTCTCCGTCTCCCCAGCTGAACACCTCCCCTTCACTTGTGAACGCCAATGTGTGTCCATCCGAGCCCTTAGATGAGGAAACCTTTTTGATGGCCCGGTGAGGTTCAAAGGTCAGCTTCTTTAGCGTGGATTGGTTGTTGGAGTCGCCCAGACCCAGGCGGCCGTAGCTTCCCTTTCCGCAAGCCCTGACGGATCCGTCTGATGAGATGACGAATGTGCAATACTGTCCGGCTTCGATCTGAAATTACAAATCCTTTTGAACACCACAGCGCCGCTGAAATCCTCCGATTCTGGATTGTTTTTTAACCCTAACCCGCTTGGCGTTTCTTACCGTTTGTGCGTCGCTAAAGCTGGCCGCTAGTTTGGGCTGAAGGATTTTCTCCTGCGTTCCCTCCACAAGCTGGTGGCTGCTGTTACTACCCCACACGTACACCTCACACGTCTCAGACACCATGGCTGCCTCACCTGTCTGGATGCTGTCTGGACTTGCGCACGTCCTTGAGTAATCTGATGCCATGCGACAGACCTGCAACGCCACAATCAGTAACAGTGTGAAGCAAGAAAGTATTAAAACACTATTACTTATTATTTCAAAGACAATTTTTACCTCTTCAAACAGACAGAGTGCAGCTTCATACAGAGAGCACAGGCCATCAGGAGTTTGTGTTGGCTCTCTCCACTGACTCCTGTCTGCCGACGAACCCTGTTTACATGAAAGTTTTAAAAAAAAATGACAAAAAAAAAAAAAGGTTCATCAACTGTGAACATTAGGTGTGTTTTAGTTTTGTTAATCATTTAACTATTATTTCTAAAGTAAAGTCAATTCTAAACTAAGCAAATCCGAAATAATAGATAATCAAAGCAATAAAAATAAATATATAAATAATAATAATAATAAAGTGTAATAATGCCGTAAAAGTGGGCTTGCAAAACCTGTATCATTTCAACTGTGCAACATAATCTTTGTCTTAGAAAATATGTATTTTCATGAGGTATTTAGCGTGATTAAAGTCTAGCACTTATATACAAATATTTAATCACAATTTTTTCACTGACATGTGAATACTGGTATTTAAATTGCTTTGTGTTCTTTATTTGTTGTTAAAGTGTCATGAAAAAAAAAAAAAAAAATCATCTAGAGACAGACACAGAGGACATACCAGCGATCGTCTCATCTGCATGAGGATATTCATGAAACAGTCGTATCCCATCAAACCTTCCAGGTTCTGGTTGTGCTCCAGGTTGCTGACTCCAGCTGAGGCGGCCAGCGCCATCTCCACCCACTCCAGCAGATAGCGCAGAGATCCCCTCTGCGCCGCTAAACCCAGGAGGAGCTCGGAGGCTAGTCTCCGCCCAACCACGTCAGCTCCTGATTGGCAGGCGATCACGCCCTTCAGGAAGGTGGTGACCTGCACCAGGCAATCTAAACCCATTGGCGGGATCTTACTCTCATTGGCTAGAGATAAGGGTGGTAGCGAGCCCACTACATCGATCGCCGTGGTGATGACATCGTTACAGAGGCTGGGGCCGGGGGCAGAGGTGGGCAGAGCCCAGCTCTGACGCAGGAGAGCAAATAATAAGCTTAGACCAGTGCGTACGCCCATCTCGATTAGAGCGTCTGTACTGGAACGTGGCCGCTCACTTGCCGCCTGCAGCTCAGAGGAGTTCAGAGCGCTCTCGCCCGAGTGTTGCTGCTGTTTCGTCTTGCCCTTGTCATGGTATTTGGTGGAGAGAGCATAAAAAATGCGCTGCAGCACCAGAAGACGTTTGCGCAGTGCGTTGGCGAAAGGAGAGTCAGAGCACACGGTTTTGGCCAAAGACAGCTGACTGGCCAGCAGCGCATCCAAGTAGTGCTCCTGTTCATCACGTGACAGGCATTCGCGTTCAAAGTCAGGCAGCTGGGGGCCTTTCAGGCACATAACCTGCTGAGGAAGCAGCACCACCTCTTTATTAGCCAGGAGCTTGGAGTACAGCAGAGCCACACCCTCTCGTGTAGAGATGGACTCGCTGTCCTCCGAGATCCATGAGCTGTTAAGATGCTCCAGCCATTTCAGCTTCACTGGCGGAATCATCGCAGCCATGACGCTGCTTCATTCAGACACACGCTGTCTCACCTACAGGTGGAGAAAACACGTTACTTACACATCTCACACACTGCACTAAACCACACCAGTTTTTTATCCATTTGTAGGTTTAGTTAACGTTGTGGAACTTCAGGGACGTCATTCCTCATCAGCGGAAAAAAACGCTTTCTCTCCTAAAAAGTTACAGCTCTGAATATTACAAAATGCTGACTCTTTACATCATTACATCACACCTACGACAAATTGTTTATGGAATCACATACATCATAATGTGTGACACATCCAATCTGTAAACAAGGTTAATATAGAACCCATAATGTATTAGAACCTGTGATTTGCATGTTATACTTTATTTGCTTTCTGAAAACCAATTGATGTTTTAACAAATTAAACATAGTAGGGTTAATTTGTATGTTTTGTTTTTTTTTTTTTAAACTAAAGATTTTATCGTTGGCATTGTGAAGAATTTCACGATTTTTTTTTTTTATTACAAACACAAACAAGAAAACAAACATTAACGTACAGAACCAGTCAAAGGTTTGAACACAACTTCTCCTTTAGTGTTTTTTCTTTATTTTTTTCAACATTACTGCTAAACATAAAACTACTACTAAAATTCAACATTAACACTAAAGACGTTCAAACTATGAAAGAACACAGAATAAGGAATTATGTATTTGTTAAACATGAGGACTGTCTCAGGAAAGAAAAACTAAGAGCTGAGACTGAAGGAAAAGCAGCCAGCAAGCACTCAACATCTCTGGGAACTCCTCAAGATTGTTGGAAAACCAATTGTGACTCCCTCATGATGCTGACTAAGAATGCGAAATAATGTGCAAAGCGGTCATTGAAGTAAAACGTGGCTTCTTTAAAGAATCAAAATTATAAAACATGTTCTGGGGTTTTTTTTTTTACATGTTTTCTGTTTACTACACAATTCCATACGTGTTCTTTCATAGTTTCAATGTTGAAAAAAATAGAAATAAAGAAAAACCACTGAAGGAGAAGGTGTCCAGACTTTTGACTGGTACTGTATACATTAACAAAACACCAACATATACAGTAACACAAACATTAACATGTAAAGTAAAGCAAAAACATAGTAACAAACACTAAAATATATAACACAAACACTACCATACAGTAACACAAACACTACATATAAAGTAACACACATTAAGATGTACAGTAACACTAACATATACAGTAGCACAAACACTAACATGCACAGAAACACAAAAACTAGTATGTACAGTGACACTAACCAACACAGTAACACCAACATATAAAGCAACAAGCATTGACATATACACTAACGTACAGCAACATTAACACAAACACTAACATGTCCAGTAACACTAACACAATAACAATCACTAACATAAAGCAACAAACACGAACACATCCTTTAACACAAACACTAAAAGTAACACATACACTAAGTTATACAATAACACAAACACTAAACAACACAGTAAAATAAACACTGACATGTACAACAGCACAAACACTAACACGTACAATAACACAAAAGCAAAAACATGACTCATTCATCCTTTGCTCAGTCTTGCTGTTCTCTATCAGATTTTTTGTTTGCTTACATTTTTTTTACAGAATAAACAAATGTATTATCTGTGTGTCGATGTCCAGTGGAGAACAGTGTGATGTAGCTGAGGTAGAGAAACTGTCAGATCCAGAACTCACACACACCTGAACTGTAACACAACTGACACGTTTCACACACACGCGTGTGTGTGTGTGTGTGTGTGTGTGCACTCATTTACTCACATACACGGCTTTAAACCCGAAAATGAGGTAAACAACCACAGCCGAGTAAACAACTGATAAGTGTCTTCTGCTGAACACTGTACATTCTGTCCAGCTAAGTGCAAAAGTTTGTGCACCCGCAACTTCAAATTTTAAAAATATTTACTATTGCAAGATTTAACACAAACGTGCCTATATTATTACAAACATGAGAGATAAATTGAGCAGGTTAATGCATTGATAGAGGAATAAATAATAATAATAAATAATCCTTAGTAAATAAAAAACTCGTTTCACTTCAATAAGTTTGTAAAAGCAATACATATGATTTAATAACAACCATTTTTACCTTTCGCATCCATTAAAAAGATCAATATTACAGCATTGTACCTTACACATTTTATTACATTTGTTATGTTTATTCTTTCCTATTCAATACATCCGTCATTATCCAGTAAACGGTATGTTTTTAGAACGAATTTCCTGCTCAGAATCAACACACATTAATCACAAATTATTAATAAATGGGTCGATTAATCTAATAAACCTACAACACCACGCCTGGTATTGACACTACAAAACAATAAACAACTATTCTGAATTATTGCTGTTATGATTATTATTAAGAAGTAAATAAATATCACAATGACAAGTTTAGTAAAAACTGACGTTACTGGAAATCTTGCTAGCTTTGTAGCCAGGCAGTGTGTCAGTTAGCTGGTTACAATTAGCCATGAAATTATGAATATAATTATTGCTGCCAAAACTGTTTAGTCGCTCACAGAATTGTGTTTTAATATAAGAAATGTAAATAAAACGCTGCTGGTTGTTAATAATGTGGTGTCTGACAAACAGCTGAGGCTAATTCCACACAAAGCTAGGTGGCTTGCTAACTTATTAGCTAAACGCCTGGATCTTTTAGCTAGCTAGTCCAGGTGGGGTTGTTTCGCCTCGGTTTTAGCTGAGCTCAGCTCAGCTCAAATCCTGACACTGCTTATAAACATAAATTAATAATTTACCCAAATTTGTAGGTTGAAAGTTTGAGCCTCTGAAGGCCTTTCAGTCACCGGTGAAGCTTACCACAAACTGTCAGAGAAACTGTCTCCTGTGCAGAAAACACTCCAGTGGAATTCATATTTCTCCACTTGTGCAGAGGTGCAAAATAAAAACCGGCAAAGCTCGCCAATAATGCAAAGAGCAAAATTTAATCCCGTTTTGTTACAAAAAAAAAAGAGATATGGACAGAAAGAATCCGCATTCATTCCGCACCCTGAATTCTACACTGAGCGCAAGGTTGCCAGATCTGAGCTAAAAAAAAAAAAAACACACCTTTCACCCCACCACACAAAGCGTTCCATTAAAATCCTGAAATCATAAATTGACAGTTTTCGGCGCTTTATGTTCCTCTGATTAGCTGTTATAGAAACCTAGAAAACACATGAGGAAATTGATGAACATGTTTTTGATGACTCATCCTGTACTTGTCTTGCTTTTGTTCAATCAAAAGCTCTCTAGAACGCGTATGTCCCGCCCCCTTCCCACCAGGTCCTGCTCTACAGTAGCAGCTGTTATCAGTGAACATGGTTTATTGCAGTGACATGAGGTGAGATCAAGGGCAGGTGAGGCAGTGGACAGCAGTGGTGGACAGTAATGAAGTAAATATAATTTGTTACTGTACTTAAGTAGCTTTTTCACATATCTGTACTTTTCACAAGTATTTCCGTGTTTTTTTTTACCCCGATTTTAATTTCACTGCATTTCAAAGTCAAATATCTTACTTTTTACTCTACTACATTTTGCTAAATCAGTCATTCCTTTTTATTTATAGGGGGATAAAAACTTAACTGGTCAAACACACAGCAAGCCACTAATCAGGGTAGAGCGTGGCCTCTGTTTTAAACATGTTTTGATTGCCGCTGTGCAGTGGTGGATTTAGGTTTAAATAATAATAAAATTACGTCAATTATTATATCATGTCACGGTCAATGAACCTGGTCGGGACTCGGATTGTGCACCCACTGCCCAGAGAAGTTCCCTCACTCACACACTCAGAAAGGAGAGGCTGGGGGTTGGGTGACCTCACGGATTACATTACGGATAATTACGGATAACAAAAAATCTATACCCTCAGGAGCCCAATTCGGAGAAATAGAGGAAAGAAGTAGGGGAAAACGTACAAAAGATAAAGGCGTATGCAGCTCTATCAGTCATCTTGTTATGAGGATAGTAAAGGCTAATGCATTTTATGAAAAAATCTAATAACTGTATATCACTTAGGTATTGCTGTGTTGCCTGCAATGTTTTTACGAAAACATAGACAAGATTTCTTTCAGCTTTTATATTATAATTTATAGTATGTAGTTTATCACAATGTGTGTAGGAACAAAAGAATTACACCCTAACTACATTAGTTGGATCGTAGTTAAACAGCACTTATTGATTTGGTGACCTTTAATTGAGGTGATGTCAGAAAGGTTTTCTGTGATTGTGCTGAAAAGGTCCTGAACCGAGTTCAAAAAGGGGAATCTCCAGTGCAGCTTAAATGCTCATTTAAAAGACATATTATAAGGATATAAATGTTGTATGTATCTTATGGCTACAATTAGACTAGGAGTTTTAAGGTTCTTGTATCTAAAAGTTTGATAAATTGCGCAGAATTAAGTGTATTTAATTGTGCAATAAATGCATTTTAGGGTGATGTTTATGCATGAAATGGAGCTCAGAAATGTATCCAAATTTGTGAACTGCTCTGAGAATATGTTTTTACTCATCCAGTGATAGTAGCTGGAGCTGAAACTAATCAATGGGGGAGACGTTGGGTCATGGCGTCGTTCAGCCAGAGTGTCATTCAAGCTTGAACCTCTGCTTGGTGGTATCTACTTAGAACATCTACTGAACATACAGTTCCACATCAAGCAGAACATTTAGAGAGTAATAAATGATGGAAGAAACTTCTGACTCTAACTTGCCACAGCACCCGTGGCCTTATTTGCGTAATTTCTTTGAAATAGTTGAAAAGGAGGTTTTGGGCTCATGATAATTAATTAGATATCAGTGTTTAACTCATTAATTTATTTATAATAATAAATTGGTGGGCTAAGAGTAACATTAGAGGCTTTTCACATAAACTTAGTTGATTTAGCAAAAGTCTTGTGATAAAAATGATAATAGGAACATTATAGTCATTATAAATAATAGTTCTTGGATACTTAAGTACATTTCAAGGCAAATACTTTTGTACTTATGCTCAAGTGAACGTTTAGAGGGAGCACTTTTACTGGAGTATTTACTTACTGTATCTCTTTTACTGAAGTACATGCTTTGTGTACTTTGTCCACCACTGCTGGACAATCACATTTACACTTATATGAAACCCTCAAACAGATTAAAAGTTAAAATTCTCAGTACTGGTTTAATTAGATGGTGTTATTTTATCTATTTAATATCACCTGCTGTACACACAGCCTATTTGGCTCATGTTTTATTTCCCAGTTTTCGGTGTGTTATTGGTGTATCTTTTTGGTCTATGAATACGATCTAAGCCCTATTTTATTTATCACTAGGTGGAAAGGTGTGAACCAAGGAAGAACCTGTTACATATAAGTTCTCATTATTGCTGCAGGTGTAACAGCTTCCTTTAATGGTACTTTTTTATTAATAGCAACAAGCCTAAATATCTTTGACACAGAAATAAGTTACTTAGATTATGGAACATGATGAAAAGCAAATAACAGGTCTACAAACAGTATATTGGCGATAATTTATCGGAATTGCGTAATCCGAGGTGAGGCAGAGCTCTCTGTACTTCAGTGTGCCTTGCCGGGAGTTACAGCCAAACTTTTCAAATTGGCGATTTTGACAATAAAAGATTTATAGAGAAATAAATCAGATTTATTGAGAAATAACATTTCAAACAACTTTGTTTTTAAAAATAGATGTAATTTCACATTTCATTACATTTATTTTTTATTGGAATATAACAGCTGAGACATTGTATCAACTGGCTCTCCTGACTGCTCATCTTTGGTTTGTTGGTGGGTTTCCGGCTGTGCATCTTGACTTACCCATATGTTTATGCACAGAAATTGTCTCCCACTCAGATGCGTCAGATGTCTCTTGATGACTCTTTGTCCCAAGCTGACACTCAACTTTGCCTTTGCCACAGATATGAACAACAAAGGACACTAGGATTACAGATGTCCTGCCTCAGCAAAAAAATAAAAAATATATAGTCTACTTTTCACTCTTTTTTATATTTAATTAATTAACAATCACAGTTGTTGCACAGTACTGTATATTCAGAGTATACAATAGGTTTACTGGTCGGCGCTATCTTGTGTTATGTGTATTGTCCCACACTGTCTTGTGTTGTCTGTCTGTCTGTACTGTCTGTCTGTACTGTTTTTTTTGTCTGCACTGTTTGCACTAGTTTGCACTCGATGCACTTTATGTAGCTTTCTGTTGTGTGTTGTAGCTCTATGTTGTTTAGTGTACCACTGTGTATAGTAGTATAGTAGTACAATAAAAGCCTCTTGACTTGACTTGATCAAATGCGTTTTGATTAGGCAGGTGTGTGGAACAGTGTGACACATTAGTGGCTGTTATGTGAATCATTCTGACTTACTGTTTAAAAAGATCAACATGCTGCATTTTCACGACTCGTTGCACATTTTGTAGGAAATGTTTATTCTTTTTGTCAGTTTGTTTGTTTATTTAACTGTATTATCAATAAAGTGTGTACAGTTGGTGATGGTGAGATTTTGGGTCTTGATTTATATTTTATGAAATTATCTAATAAAAATGCATGACTAATAACAAATGAAATACATGTGTAAGTGATTAATTTAGAAGAGCACCCTCTGTGTGTAACTTGTAAATCGGTTACAAAGCTACTGTGAATCTGGCAACCCTAATTTCTGCTTTCCTTACTCAGACCAAGTCCCACGTCGCAGTGTGTGTGTGTGTGTGTGTGTGTGTGTGTGTGTGTGTGTGTGTGTGTGTGTGTGTCTGTCTGTCTCGGAAAAAGCCATCACATGCAGAATCCTAGACTTAATCTGCAAATGGACAAAATAAATCAGCAAAATCAAATCAAATAAAAAATTAATTGTGCAAAAATAAAAAATGTTTTCTATATTAATATATAATTTTTTTA
>JAAIIK010000122.1:62977-74486 GCA_014706435.1 Silurus glanis
ATATATATATATATATATATATATATATATATATATATATATATTATTGTTTTATATATAGTTAAATATTGCACATTCCATATTTATATAGTAATATATTCAACATTTTATAGCATATATTGCAGTTGTCCAGTTCTGGTGTTCACTGTAGGCTCAGATTTCTGTGGCTGAGAAAAGAGGACCCCTGTGTAGTCTTGCTGTTGTTACTGATCTGCCTCAAGGTTCGACGTGTTGGGCATTTTGAGATGCTTTTATGCTTCTCTCTACAGACTATTGACTTCTCGTCAATTTGACCCAGTTTGGTCGTTCTCCTCTAACTTTCACATATACCTGTATATACACCTATTTGCTTTATATCAATCTGCTTCCAAGTTCCAACCCAAAATCCTCTGGTTCTCAGACTTTCAACATTCAAAGTTTAACTATTAAACATAATAAAAAATATATATATTTAATATATATTTATTTTTGTTTATTTCCCTCCTCTGCAGATGTCCAAACCATCTCAATCTCGCCTTTCCTCACCTTGTCTCCAAAATGTCCCACTTGTGCTGTCTCTCTAATAAACTTGTTTCTAATCCTGTCCATCCTCGTCACTTCCAACCGAAACCTCAACATCTTCAGCTCTGCTACCTCCAGCTCCACCTCCTGTCTTTTACTCAATGCCACTGCTCTAAACCATACAACATTACAGGTCTCACCACAGTCCTATAAACTTTCCCTTTCACTCTTACAGATGCTCTACTATCACAAATCACTCCTGCTATCACTCTTCTCCACCCACTCCACCCTGCCTGCACTCTTTTCTTCACTTCCCAAAAAAAAACTCTCCATTACTTTGCACTGTTGACCCCAGGTGTTGACCAGGTTTCGGTACCATTCACACTTTTCATTATCGCAAAATGTTTACATGCCGTTTGTTGCTGATCTTCCGGGACTTGTTCTTTTGCACAATATTCTGTCCAAATCCGTTGGTCACTGTTCAGTTTATTTTGATTGCTGCTATTGTTGAATTGCACAAATTCTGTTTACATTTTTCTGCTACTGTGCACCTTATTCTGTCACGACAGGTTTTACTGGCGGAGCTATTGCTATTTTTATTTTTATATTTTGTGTATTGTCCTGCACTGTCCTGTGTTGTCTTACACTGTCTTGTGTTGTCTTTTGCACTGTTTGCACCAGCTGCACACATGCACTTTATGTGGCGAGGATCTTAGTTCTCGGCCCTGTGTTTTTCTGTTCTGTGACTGTTGTTTTATGTCGTTTTGTGTAGCACCTGGGTTCAGGAGGAACACTGTTTCATTTCACTGTGTACTGCATCAGCTATATATGGTTGAAATGACAATAAAAGCTTCTTGACTTGACTTGACTTGAGGTACCTAAACTCCTCCACCTTCTCCACCTCTTCTCCCTGCAACTGCACCACTCCACTGCCCTTCCTCTCATTCACACACATGTATCCTGTCTTACTCCTACTGACTTTCATTCCCCTTCTCTCCAGCGCGTACCTCCACCTCTCCAGGCTCTTCTCAACCTGCTCCCTACTTTCACCAAAAATCACAATATCATCTGCATACATCATAGTCCATGGAGACTCCTCTCTGACCTCGTCAGTCAACCTGTCCTTCACCACTGCAAACAGGAAAGGGCTCAGAGCCGATCTTTGATGCAGTCCCACCTCCTCCTTGAACCAGTCTGTCCTTCCTACTGCACACTTCACTGCTGTCACATTGTCCTCATACTTGTCCTGCACCCCCCTCACATACTTCTCTGACACACCTGACTTCCTCATACAGTACCACAACTCCTCTCTCGGCACCCTGTCGTACCCTTTCTCTAAATCCACAAACACACAATGCAACTCTTTCTGACATTTTCTATACTTCTCCATCAACATTCTCAAAGCAAATAATGCGTCTGTGGTGCTCTTCCTCTGCATGAAACCATACTGTTGCTCACAGATGGTCACCTCTTCTCTCAGCCTGGCTTCCACTACTCTTTCCCATAACTTCATAGTGTGACTGATCAACTTAATTCCCCTGTAGTTACTGCAAGTCTGCATATTTCCATTATTCCTAAAGATCAGGCATCACCTTCCAAAATTTCATTGAACAACCTGGTTAAAAACTCCAGTGCCATCTCTCCTAAACATCTCCATGCTTCTACTGGTATGTCATCTGGTCCAACTGACTTTTCACTCTTCATCCTCTTAATCACTGCTCTCACTTCCTCCTTACTAATCCTATCCACTTCCTGCTTCACCACATCATCCGACCTTCTCTCTCTCTCATTTTCCTCATTCATCAGCTGCTCAAAATACTCCCTCCACCTTCTCAACACACTCTCCTCACTAGTCAACACATTTCCATCTCCATCCTTTATTGCTCTAACTTGCACATCCTTCCCAGCTCGGTCCCTCTGCCTCGCCAATCGGTACAAGTTGGTACTTTTCTATTTCTTTATTGTCCAACTTCTCATACAGCTCCTCATATTCCTTTTCCTTGGCTTTCGCCACATCCCTCTTTACCTGCTGCCGCATCTCCTTCTAAATAATGGTAATACTCAAATGCAATAAAAATTATTATATTTAATGCTTGCAGCATTTTCAAATGCAGATGCCACACATTACAGCTGTTGCTTAATCAATCACAGGAAATCAGAGCCATAACTTTAAGCAAAAGGATTCAAGACCAAATTAGGTCCAAATTTGACCCGATGGTGGTGTTAGAGTGGTGCAGGACTTGGCCCAGATTTGGTCAAAATGTTTCTTACATCCTTCCCAATCAGTGTGCAAAAAAGTACAACTTTTTAGCAGATGAGCCTATGGGCAGCATCAGACAGCTCAGGCAGAAAAATTTAACAAGTGCTTTGACCCCCACAGAACAACCATAAAAATTCATTTTCTCATATATTTTTAGTTAAACCAATTTAATGAAAAAAAAAAAAAAAAAAAAATGCACTGAATTTATTTACCTTTATTTTCATTCCACAAAATATTTAATGAATTATGCAAGTTATTTACACTTAACAATGCTGATTTCAGAATTTAATCAGTAATGATTACCCCCCAAACTAACAGCCTAACAAAAGAAAAACTAACAAGAATAGAATGCAAATTTCATTACAGTTTTAGGAAAATGTGAGATTTATTACATTGATAAAGCAGGGGAAAGCGTACGTAACAAACTATTTTAATACTGATACAACAAGAGAAACCTGAAAATCACAACGTTCTACAGATAATTCCATATTATTTCATTATTAAGTTCATTAACAGGAAAACGGTCTGTGATTACATCTAAATACTAATCAGTTCTGTTTGGTAGGAAGTGGTCAAACTGATTCTGTGATTTATTCAACCAGTTTATGCTCGAATTCAGAGAGAAAACAGCCAAAGCAGCTCAAAGAAACATATTTCTACTTTATTACAGTATTTTAATCATTTTAATGTAGATTTATCTGTTTAGTTTAGAAGACAAGGATCTTCAGTATACTTTCTATATAGTAGTAAATAGAATCAGATACAATTCAATAGAAAATATCACAATAATAATAATAATAATAATAATAATAATAATAATGTGCAGGATTTCTAGATTTTCCTCAGGATTTTTTTCTAAGCCCCTCCACCCACACAGCTAGTTTAGTCACATATACTACAGCAGAATGATTTGGTCATTTATAAGCTCGATACTTAATCAAGAAAGATAAAATTCAATGCGAGTGAATTTTTTTTGCAAATCATTTTGACAGAAGAGGCAAAAATCTCTAAAGTAAAGCAAAGAATAGTTGTTGTTTTTTTTTTTTTTTTAAACAGTTTTCTGTTAAGGATTTCTTGAATAGATTTATGATAAAAGTGCACTGATTTTAAAATCTTCTATGATTCGATTTTTACAAGAAATTCACATAAAATACACACACGTCTCCCTGCGTACAAGAATTTACATCTTTTAGTTAAGAAGAAAAAAAACGAAAGGAAAACAAGATAAAGTGAACACTACAGCAAAATAGATATGTGAAGTTCTGAGAGAACGTGTGCGCGTCATCCCAGGTGCACCAGACTCATGACAGTGGTGTAGCCGTGCTGCAGTCCGTTAGCATCTGTCTGACTTAGCGTGTAGTTCTCTTTAACAATGCGGTCGCAGCCGATCTCACCGTTTCCGAAGAATCCGAACAGTGGAACTCCGGGGAAGAGTTTGTGGAATGTATCAGCCTCCACGTTGTGCTGGCCGTTGTAGTGGTTGTGTCCACGCGCCACACAGGCAAACATGAAGCCCACTGTGTTGGACTCGGGAATGTTGGCGGCTTTTAAGCGACGGATAGTGACTTCGGCTGCTGCAGGCATGCTCACATCCTGATCCAGAAGGACCGAGGCGCCCTGAATTTTGGGACCGCTCAGAGTGAGACCAACTACACCAAAGGAACCTGGTGAACAGCTGGAAACAACACACACACACACACACACACACACACACACACACACTTACATCTTGAACACTTTAAACTAAAAACTCTACAGTTTTAGACCTCAGATTAAACCTATAGACTTAATCACTATTCAGAAGTGGTGTGAGAGTTCTGACTTAAAAGTTCAGCATATAATCCAATCGTGAGGATTTTTCCTTAAACAAGATCAAATCATATTCAAAAAAACATCATTTCATTTCTGTTAGACTATCAAAAAATACCAGTTAAATGCATTATTTCAACGGATGTTATGTCTGAGTATCTTATTGTACAAATAGCATTCAATGTTTAAATTGTTTATTGCTTTTATTTTTAATATTACATTTAAAAAGCACAGAGTACTACTACTTCTTTCGGCTGCTCCCATTAGGGGGTCGCCACAGCGGATCATCCGTCTCCATACCACCCTGTCCTCTACATCTGCCTCTTTCACACCAACTACCTGTATGTCTTCCCTCACCACATCCATGAACCTCCTCCTTGGTCTTCCTCTTTTCCTCCTTCCTGGTGGCTCCATCCTCAGCATTCTCCTACCGATATACCCCATGTCCCTCCTCTGCACATGTCCAAACCATCTCAATCTCGCCTCCCTCCCCTTTGTCTCCAAAATGTCCTACATGCACTGTCTCTCTAATAAACTAATTTCTAATCCTATCCATCGTCGTCACTCCCAACGAAAATCTCAACATCTTCAGCTCTGCTACCTCCAGCTCCACCTCCTGTCTTTTACTCAATGCCACTGTCTCTAAATCATACATCGCATGTCTCACCACATTCTTAAAAACTTTCCCTTTCACTCTTGCAGATACCCTACTATCACAAATCACTCCTGCTACTCTTCTCCATCCACTCCACCCTGCCTGCACTCTTTTCTTCACTTCTCTAACACACTCTCCATTACTTTGCACTGTTGACCCCAGGTACCTGAACTCCTCCACCTTTTCTCCCTGCAACCGCACCACATCACTGCCCTCCCTCTCATTCACACACATGTACTCTGTCTTACTCCTACTGACTTTCATTCCCCTTCTCTCCAGCGCGTACCTCCACCCCTCCAGGCTCTTTTCAACCTGCTCACTACTCTCACCACAAATAACAATATCATCTGCAGACATCATAGTCAATGGAGACTCCTGTCTGACATCGTCCGTCAGCTTGTCCATCACCACTGCAAACAAGAAAGGGTTTAGAGCCGATCCTTGATGCAGTCCCACCTCCACCTTGAACCAGTCTGTCGTTCCTACTGCTCACTTCACTGATGTCACACTGTCATCATACATGTCCTGCACCACCCTCACATACTTCTCTGACACACCTGACTTCCTCATACAAAACCACAACTACTCTCTCTGCACCCTGTCGTACACTTTCTCTGAATCCACAAACACACAATTTAACTCCTTCTGACCTTCTCCATCAACACTCTCAATGCAAATAATGCATCTGTGGTGCTTTTGAAAGCAGTGCCACCCTGAGTTTTGTCATATGTCATAAATGTAAAGGTGGTGGTGTGGATGTTGTTGAAAATTCTTGTTTCAGATGCTGCTACAAAGAACAAACTGGCAAACTCAGGAAAAAAAAAGTAACTTAAGCAAAATCCATGTAACCCGACTCTAAATACCAGTACACACCAGTTTCCCTCTTAACTTTTGGAAAAAATAAATACCACCCATTTATTTAAACTTGCAAGATTAAAGCTTCTTAATAATTCATTCCAAAAAAATAAAAAAGATTCAATGGCTTATGTGAGTTATTTACTCTTAACGATGCTGTTCCCAGGAAGTAATAAAGCATTTAAACAACGATTACACTTGTGTATAACGCACCAGTCTCTCTTCTGAGGGAACACTCTTTCTACATGACCCCCGGCAATGAGGACATTATTCCTCCCCAGCGGTTCCAGCAGCTGGTTAAGGAAGCGAGCGGCTCCGGTTTTGTAGGCATCGTAGCCGAACAGCAGCACCACCTTCAGATCGGGATTCCCAGCCAAACCTTTATAAACCACACAAAACGCAACGCTCCGACATTTCTAGTCATCTCCAAACTGAATTTACATTTTAAGATATTCAAATTGTTCATATTTATAAAGCGTCCATGAAATTCACCCGCTTTCTCTAAAGCGCTGTCGCTGAGGCTTTTTTTGCAGAAGTGGAATGGTCGAATGTGAACGCCCTCCATCGCAGGAAACAGAAGACTGAAACCAGCTTCACCGTCCATGAACTCCTGAGGGATGAGACAGGCTGTCGGGCTGGGGCTCACTGCGAAAAAAAAGAGATACAACGATATAATACTGATATTTCCATATTTCAACTTGTTTCAACACAGATGTCACATTTCAAAATATTTGACGTTTTTATTGTAAAAACAAATTAAGATATTTCTTTAAACATTTAGAAAAGTGAATTTTATAGGCAGCGCTAGTGTTGATGTAAACTTGCATATCATGTTACATAGTGATCAACTAGAGAAAAAAATTTCGAATTTTCCAAGATGCATTATTTATTTATTTATTTTTTATACATATTCATAAAACGGTCAGGCAAACACAGAAAAGGAGGATGTTTCTTTAGATATAGAAGTCGGGAACATTTGAATACTCTTACAGGATGCATTTCAAATGAACTCACACACAATTCCCGGAGTGATGACGCATAAAATTTCGCAGTTTCCGGGCAGCAAACGTCTCAGCCGGTCCATCACGTCCACCTCGTCCTCCGACTGACACCGCTTGGCTATGACACGAGTGCATGCGGGATTACATTTGGGATACGCCCTCAGGATTGAAAATCAAAACATTTATTAGAAAGTAACAGTGATGCCGTCTCACCTTTTTTATGTCTGAAAGAGCTGTGATGACCGGTAAAGTTCTCATTGTCTATCATTAACAGCACAGTCTGGGGCAGCAGGAAGACATTCTACAGATAAAGAGAGGACGACATTGACATCTTGTTTTTTTTTCTCTCAATTCTTCTTTCTATATTGCTGATTTGGTATTTTTGCTAACCCAAAAAAACAGAGAGAAAGAAAGAGAGAGAGAGAGAGAGAGAGAGAGAGAGAGAGAGAGAGAGAGAGAGAGAATGCAAAGAAAAAGATTGAACTCTCAAACCTCCAGTCCTTCCTCCATGGTTCTGAGGAGAATGTGCTCTTCATAACGGGACGACCCAGACGCTGAAATCCATGACATTTTCTGACGGGTTCTCAGGACTCGCCGTGCGCAGTTCCTCCACAGACGACACACTCTAACAAAGAGATTACCAGTGATGTTACAAGGAAAAAAATCCCTGAGCTGGTATGAGGAAGAAACATTGAAAGAAACCAGACTCTTTACAGTTTCATTGTTGAGGTTATTAACTGTTCAGTGAAGAACGTTTCAATGCAAAAATGTTCACAGCAACTGCAACCTTAAGAAGTTAATTTGCTGTTTACTTCTCCACAGCGCACAACCAGAAAGACAGGTTTTTACACTTTCAGCACTGAAAACTGATAGAAATCCTATCAAATATGTCATGGTTCAGACGGAATTTTAATAATATAATTAATTAAAAAAATGTTTTTAATTAATTAATTAATTAATTATATATATATATATATATATATATATATATATATATATATATATATATATATATATATATATATATATATATATTCTATCTTTTTTCTAATTTAATAAATATTATAAAAAAAATACTACTTTCTACTTAACAATATATTTAAACAAACTAGCAAAACTAATTATTTGAACAATAAAAACAATTCTTATAATACATTAATACTATTATTGTTGTGGTCCAATAACCATTTATTTCTATGTTTCTATGTATATTTATGGACACTTATGAACAAATCAACATAAACTCTTAAAGCTCTCTGGAAATATTTGCTATTCTGAAATTATAACAATTTACAATATTTAATACAATTAATCAATTAATCAACCAGTAAAACATTTAATGTAAAACATTCTGGCACAAACAAATACTTTTAAGCTACACAAACTAACACGGACATCTTTTTTAATAATGTATTTACTGAGGGGGCCAGGGTTTGGGTTTACCAAATATATATATATATATATATATATATATATATATATATACACACACATACTGTATATGAACAAAAATGTAATCCTACCATGTGCAGAATAAAGTATACAAAATGTCAAAGAAACGGAACATGTATAAAATAATTTATGCAAGAAATAATTTATTGTATGCATCTAAATGTATAGTGCATATAACTTATTATTATGAAAACAATTAACATTATATTATTTAAATCACATTGCCATTATAACTATCGTTATTATTATAATTATTATTGCAATAACTACTGCATGTTCCACTAAGAGAAAAAAAATCCCAATACCCAATAATAAATATGATAAGCCAAAGCAATTCAAATCTGTTCAATTTACTGATTATAAATAAAAAACACTTTCCTAAAACAATATTTTTTAATTGTTATTTAAATTGTATTATTGTGAAAAATAATTCAATAAACTACATTTATTTTTAAAACTGCATTGTTGTCATTACTATACATTATATTATTTTTAAAGTTCAGCAGCTGAGTTCACATTTTTTCAGTTTAATAATATCGATTTTCATTTAGATTTTAGCAGCATTTCTTTTTGCTCATGTGTAGGTCAGTATTGCAGAGATAAAGGCATAAACACTGCGGTGTGATGTGTTTAATGTTAACTGAGAGATGATGGGAGATGTGATGAGATGGTGAGATGATGGTGAAATAATGGTGAGGAGATAGTGAGATGATGGTGATGAGATAGTGAGATGATGGTGATGAGATAGTGAGATGATGGTGAAATAAGAGTGAGATAATGGTGAGATGATGGGAGATGAGATAGTGAGATGATGGTGAAATAATAGTGAGATGACGTTGAAATAAGAGTGAGATAATGGTGAGATGATGGGAGATGATGTTAAAACTGATAGTGAGATTATGGTGAAATGATAGTGAGATGATGGTGAGACGATCGTGAGAATAGGGGAGATGATGATAGATGATAGTGAGATGACGGTGAGATCATGGTGAAAGAGAGGATAAGTGATGTGTAGGATTTCGCTTTGTCTGAATGAGCTTTATGGATATTTGTTCGCGGAAACACGGTAAGCTCTCACGCTAACTCTGCTCCGATGTAGCTGACTAGCGCGCGGCGAACGGAAACACGGTCACTACCTCGCGCTCCGGAACACTGATTTAGTTGGAACAAAAGTCAGGATCTTCTCCACCACTTCCGCCACATTCCCGAGCACAAACCCGGCTTTGCTCTCCACAGCACCGCTGCATGAAGCTCCATCGATATCCATCTTCTCTCCTTTTTTTTGTTTCGCTTTTACCTTCCTGTAAGTACCGTCCAAAATAGAAGAAAACACTTCCGGTTCCGGTATAATTCAAAATAAGAGTTCCAACATTTTCTTTTTTTGATCGCTAAATTACTTTGTTCTTGTCCCTCACCATTACACAGTAATACAGGTAGAAAAATAACGATTGAGGTTTTTTTAGATGATTCATCCTGTACTAGCCTTCTGTTCGTCCAATTAAAATCTCTCGGGAATATACATGCCCCGCCTCTTTGGGTGATGGGGCGTGTCTTACTTTACAGTAACAAGGTTTGTTTTTTCTTGTGCTTTTAGTTGTGTTTATCTTTAAAAACATTACTATAAACTTTTACATATGAGAATAAATATTTGGAGATTGTTCATGTGGAAATGTGAGTTTTTCTGCATTTTTTTAAATGAGGAGCAATTAATGATGGTGAGTGTAATTGCAGGTTTTTCCCCGTCTCTGTCAGTAATCAATAATATAATTTTATCCCCACTCAAGTGGATCAGATGTACATAAAAGCCCATTTCTTTACACCAAGTGAGAATAAGTCATCTGTTGTGAACTCAAATCCAGCTGGAAAATGAAATCAGCATCTCCATAATGCTGGTCAGTAGAGTGAAGCATGAAGTGCTCTAAAACTTCCTGGTAGACGTCTGTGCTGACCTTGGACTTGATAAAACACAGTGAAACACTGCCCGCAGATGACATGACCAAAACCCAAACCACCACTGACTGTGCAAACTTTACACTGGACCTCAAGCAACTTGGATTCTGTGCCTCTCCTCTCTTCTTCCAGACTCTATCACCTTGATTTCCAAATGAAATGCAACTTTGGCCCACTGAGCAACAGTCCAGTCCTTTTTGTCGTTTGCCCAGGGAAGACACCTTTGACATTGTCTCTGGTTCAGGAGTGGTTTGACACAAGGAATACATCAGTTGTAGCCCATGGATACGTCTGTGCGTGGTGGCACTTGAAGAACTGAATCCAGCTGCAGTCCACTTTTTGTGAATCTCCCACAAATTCTTGAATGGGCTTTAATTTACATTTTTCTACCGCATTTTTCCTTCCATTCAACTTTCCATTAATGTGCTTGGATACAGCACTTTGTGAACAGCAGCTTCTTTAGTGATGACCTTTTGTGTCTTAAACCTCCATGTGCAGGGGGTCAGTGATCGTCTTCTGGACAACTGTCAAGTCAGCAGTCTTCCCACATGATTGTGTGCCACCATTCAAAGGCTCAGGAAACCTTTTCAGGTGTTTGGATTTAATAAGCTGATTAGAGTGTGACACCACGAGTCTCCAATATTTAACTTTTTCACAATATTCTAATTTTGGGTTTTCATTAGCTGTAAGCCATAATTATCATCTTCAGTCAGTGTGTGATGAATCTATATAATATACCAGTTTCACATTTTGTATTGAATCACTTAAATATATCAACTTTTTAACAATGTCCTAATTTATTGAGATTCACCTGTACATATTAGAAATATTAGGTTGGTGGTGCACAAACTTTTGCACTCAGCCAGACAGAATACATGGTATTCAGCAAAAGACACTAACCTATTAGTTTATTTAACCGTGGTTATTTACACTAATTTCGGAGTTAAAACCATAAGTGGGCATGGCCTAAACTGGAAGATGTGTGTGTGTGTGTGTGTGTGTGTGTGTGTGTGTGTGTGTGTGTGT